>JAWNPW010001429.1:0-11256 GCA_035078745.1 Diastata ussurica
GGTAAGTGGTTACTATCACACTTATGTTGAATGGTATAGAAGCTTCGGTGCATGCCGAAGATACTATTGCTTCTTTAGTGGTTTTCTTTAAATTTTGAACTTTTTTTGAAAAATTTGAACTTTTTTTTTTTAAATTTTGAACTTTTTTATGAAAAATTTGGAACTTTTTTAAGAAAATTTTGAATTTTGAAAATAGCGAAGTTGCCTGCGGCGGAAAAAATGGATCAATGATATAGGGAGTTCAAAAAACAGCACCAATCAGTGCATCGTTCAGGGTGCGTTGACGTTTTAACAGTCCTATAATTTCTATTCATAATACAGTTGAGTTGATATAATCAAAATAACTAATAATATTCAAATAAACTTTCGGTATTCCTCTGATACATCTGCAAGTGAATGGTATAGAAGCTTCGGTGCACGCCGAAGATACTATACGGCCCCGCCTTACTGATTTCAAATTCTTTTATTTTTTGTGGCCAGTTTTGCGGGTTAAATACTTCATAGTACAGCGTTGAGACCTAGGCAATGCCATTTAGGATGGTAACATTTCTTGACCAGCAACGTATTTTGATAGCTTGAAGAATAAAACTGGCTACGATGAATACACTAGTCTAAATATCGAATTTTTTCGCTTATGCGCTCATCATACATTGATTCGGGATTATTTTAAGGGTACTATCTACAACATAACAAAAAAAATCATAGACGTAAAATAATAATACAAAGATTTCGCGAAAAGAGAAGACTTGGGAGTATCGAACCAAAATCGAAGTACTCATAATGTGAAATTATATATTATTACATATGTTTAATACACACATAGAAAAAGTCGTTTTCAAACGAAGAAAAACAACTCAAAATCAATCACACTCGATAATGAAAGTCTGTTAATTTCGCTTTTTCTTAATCTGAAAACTCTGTTGTGGCTTTAGATCGAATTTTTAACTCCATCATTACGAGAATATTTTGTGTTTATTTTATACCTATTTTATTAACGATCGGACTTGTTCTAAAAACAAAAAAGCAGAACAAAATATATTAAACTAAGTCCGTTCGTGCTGCAATTCAACCCTCCGTTTCCCCATCAGTGTAGCCTATTATAGTTTCAAAAAATGTATTTTCTGTGGCCCTATTTCTTAAGGTGTGATTAAGTGCGGTAATACTGACTGTATTTTCAGTACTCTATTGGGGTTTGGTATTATTGATTTTTACATCTTAGTCAAATTTTATATAACTCGGGGCTTATTTGTGGTTTCGCAAGTTGTGTGGTCGTATCATTGTTAAAGTAGTTTTCATGTAACATGTTTTCCAACTATAAGTATCATTTGGATTGGTTTTTGATTCTACAATGAAAATTACTTTATGTGGGAATAAAGTTACTTTAAATTTCAGAGAGTTTTTGTTTATTAGTAATATGACTTATTTACTACATTTCAAGTATTTATTTCGTCTTGATAATATTTCCATAACGAAAACAATGCTGCTGAGCGCTGAACCACATAGTATTAATATGAAAGCCACACATAGATCCGATAGTCCGTATATATTGTGAACAATCGAACTACTTCGAAAATATTTCCAGTTAAGTTCACGACTTGTCCATGCATTGATAAGTCCAGCCGACCGCATCCACATAATTTCCTCCTCGACATGATCGATCAAGAACGAATGTTTACTCATGTATAAAGTACAATGATGGGACAGAATCTCCTGCGCCAAAGGAACAAATAGGTTCTCCTTCATAATGGCTTGATAGTAGATCAACGCATCTAAAGGTGCAGCAGCCAGATAATGTTTAGAATTTAACTGTTGTACAACCGCAAAAACCGCGATGTCAGCATTATCCCTAAGAACGAGAATATTCAAGACATTCAGAGAACTGATATTCTCCCAGGCCAAATAACCTGGCCAATTAAGGACAACCGTATAATTATTAGCCATAACATCATCGATAGATTTCGGTAAATGTTTTGTTTGTTGTGTACGTATGAGATGAAAAAGTAGACCTTGATAAACAGTTCGTAGGATCAAAGTGAAAAGCACGAAAGTGATCGAAATAATACGCTTATCGACTGTTTTTTCTGATTCGATCGGAGGACAGCCGACTAGTATTGAAAATATATTCATATAAGTGTGCGTATTATATTCCTTTTTCCGAAAGAAGAATAGCTTATGGCACTTTACTATGACATTTTGCGAGATCATAATCAACGAAACGACGACAGCAATGAGTAACCACATATGTAAGTCGAATGGATATGATAACATGTCTGGCGATGTAAACCGATAGGCAGATTTTAGAACACTGAACACCTCACGTGATTGATAGTAGTTGGTAGTCGATGAGGCGACGCGCAAACGTGTCACGGTATGCCGAAATGAGCCGAGACTCAAGTTTACCTCACGTCGCATTAACTACAAAATAATATTTGTTTATTTCTGAGCTAAACAATGTATTGAATTTACCATGCCCAATGCACCGGTGGCATTTTGTCCAAATATGATACCACGTTGCTCTTCGTTGGGAGGTACTACTACTTCGATACTAAAGTTCATCTTTGCAGATAGTTCCTTTATTAAACTTCCTTCGATGCCATGATCCACATTCGTCCTGCCATTTTTATCGGTTTTTAAAAACATATATGGCGGCACATTCCACAAAGCGGCTCTCAAAGGACAACCATAAAGATTAAATAATTTTCGTGGAAATAAATTTGCATTTACCATTCCAGTACCGTTAAATTGATTTACCAATTTCGGCACCACTTTTCCACAGTGTTCGGGAGTAAATGGAAAATATGTGTAGATCAAGACGTCACCCATCGCGGTCTGCACTTGTATATTACAATTGATCATATAATTGCGCCAACAATAATCGAATATCTTTTGCATTTCAGCAGGTAGAAGATGATCACGCGCTTGTAAAAATATATAGTAGTACTCGTTGAAATCATAGTTGACGGCATGCGAAATAATATCGATCTCGCTGAAGAGATTTAGTAGCCAAATAATGTTATTCACTCAACAAAATGTCATATCACTTAGAATAAATAACGACAATTACTTACGCAAATGCATTATATGAATCTGTTAATACTAAATTGTAACGCCTGGATCCACCAACAATTTTGCTTGGGTTTTGAATATTTACAATTTGGGTAGGTGCTAAGTCCCACAAATGGAAAAGTTTCTCCAACAAATCGTTGTAAAAAATACACGTGTGTTCATTACGACAGCAAAATGTCAGCACCAGTGAAGCGGCCATTTTTAGGATGTAATTGTGAGCCACATGATGAATAGCATTTGCAACGAACGTATTTATATCATTTTGTTGTGCACCCGATTTACTTTCATAGCTATGAAATAATGTGGTGATGTTCATTTTATTGTGGTGTATAGTGTACTGTTACGGGTATCAATAGAAAAATCCATTAACGCATTTCGATATCGTTATATTTTCTTTCTTAACTAAAATGTAAGGAAATGAGAAACTATGTTCGAAAGTTCATAAATCTTTTGCGGCAAACCGTACTTATAATAAATACCACCCTCATAGACAGGGATATTCTAATACATTAATACAATTCAGCCGTTTTGTTTAATTCATTTCAATATCAAATATTGTAATAATTACATTATTTGTGGAGTAAATATTGGTAGCAATTATGAATTGCGTACTAAAACCCGAAAATTCGTAACAGACTTACTGATATGTGTTCTCATCAATCATTCTATGAGGCTTAATTACATTTATAATTGATGCGTATTAAAGTTATGAGAATTGATTGCGGATTAATAATTGAATTTTAAGAATATTATTCTTCAAATGTAGGTTTTTCCATGTACTGAATGCGTAGACATTCAGTGGTTAAGTGAATATTTCCGTTCTTATTTACTTTGACTACACTATACCACTAAATCAAATTTTTTACAAAATAAAATGGTTCTGTCAAAGGATTCTGATAAAGGGAGTCAAAAGGAATATATGTGTATCGACGTTTTGAAAGTTTATATCTGATTGTTATTTTAGGAGGTGTCAAAGATTCCCGCCTTTTAAGTTCAGAAATTTATATTAAAAGCTACGAGAAACAATTTTGTTGGACATATGAACCGTTTAGCTATTATTTTTTTACCATTCACCAAAGGTGAAAATGGCATATATACTTTAATACGATACACAATGGTACAGCTGTCAATATTTTTGGTATAAAGTCCAAAATTTTTTTTAAAATGTTTTAACAAAATATGTATACACGCTTATTTAGAGAGTTTCAGAGATTATAATTTGAAGAAAAAAATTCTCAAATGGCAACGCCCTTTTTTATATGAGCTGTCAAAGTTGGCACCTAAAAATTGCCAATATTATTGTAAACGGCTGTGTCAAAAAGTGATAGCCAAAAATCGTGTGTGCATCAACAAATTGCTTACTTATAAAGTTTGTAATAGATAATACAATTCGAAGTATGTAAATAAGAAATATGTGAAATATTTTGTCTTGTTTTGCATATTGTTGTTATAATTATGTGATTTGTGTTCAGTTGAAAGGTGATAATGTGTACTTTAATGTGGTATGTGAATCTTTTTGTTTTCAGAAACATTCGTATTTCAACACGAACAAATTCTTCAAGTTTGGTAGAATGCAATCGCAATTCGGACACTGTATTCAAATGGGTCTTTTCTAAAAATGAATAAAACCGAATAAAGTAAAGTATTAAAAAGAAAGTCGAAATTAAAAGAAAATACGGTATTTGTGAAGCTATATTATCCAAAAATTAGTGAATTGTAATAGAGTGATGAGCAGATTCTAAGAGAAATACCCTGAGTGGGTTTCAGCTAACTCTGTAATAACAATTAATTAAATAGATTATGAAAAGCCATGTACAAGTAAAATGGGAAGACCCAAACTAAGCTATACAGAGGCAAAAGACCGCCTGCAAAGAAAATAAGCAATTGATCTCTCCTCGCAACACAATCATAATGTTGATGTAATGGTTAATGCAACTTCAATTGCAGCCAAAAAATTTGACAAAAAAGATTTTGCTTTTATTTTAAAATAAAGAATCCAAATAAAGTAAGAAAATTAATTAGTTCAGATCGATGTGTATCAGTTCGGCTTACTTCTGAAGACGCCTCAGCATTTTTATTTGAAAAAGATTCAAGTAAAAAGCAATATAAGAATATGAGGTTACTAAATAAAGAAAGAAACTATGACATCTATCCGAGCTATAATGGAACTATCAAATGTAAGTTACTTTGTCGATCTTATGAAATAAATGTATCGGAAGCTTTGTCCGAAGCAGCTAAAAGAATTCTGTTAATGCAGAATGATGTTCTGGATCAGTTCTTTTTTACGAAACGAAACGAAAATCCCAAGCGAAATGCCCACCACCCGCCCAACCGACCGAGGGGCGCATCCACATGACGTGTGGACCCGTGACCGAAAAGCTACAACCCGAGTTGCACTTTTTAGTGCGCGAGATATCAAACGCACTGCATTAAGTGGGGATGCATTTAAATAGCTACAGGCAAGTCTGCCATCAGTTATTATTATGAAAAAACTCTATAAGATGCGATTTAATAACAGTAATAGAGTCAGTCATATTGAATTTGTCATATAATGAATTAAAATCACTGCACAAACATCGAAAATAATTATTTTGTTCGTAATTAGCGCGACACATGCTTAATCGTATTGATATGTAATTTCTTGAAGGTCGGGCAGGTATATTGAAATTTATTTCAATAAGCAGAAAGTCGGATTTCAAAGCACCATTCATTAACTTAATCAGAAACGCTACAATTAGCATGGTGTGCCTATTTTTCAACGATGACATATGAAGCAGGATTAGTCGATCAGTATATGACGGTAGATTCACTTCGCGGTTTCATCGAAAAACACGCAGCGCAAAGAGCAATAACTGTTTCTGCACAGGTTCGAGTTTAGCAGAGTGATATTGATATTGTGGGTTTCAAACCTCGGTAGCAAACTCCAAAATTGATCTCACCAGCGATGTAAACAGTGTCTTTGTTACATAAGGGTCACTTAATTCTTTACACCAGCGCTTTATAAAACCCACGACAGCTTTAGCCTTGTTTGTGAACAGTTCAATATGAAGATGGAAACGAAGTTTAGGGTCCATTGTTACACCCAAGTCAGCAAAAGAGAATACCCTGTCAAGAGTGTGTCCATCGATGCAATAATCGGATAAATGTGAATGCCTTCTCGCGACTGTCATAGTTTTGCATTTATTAAGGTTGAGTTGCATAAGATTTAATTTGCACCAATTAACCAGTCGGTTTAAGTCACTTTGTAATAGTAGCTGATCTCTAACATTATTGTATGATAGGAACAGTTTCAAATCGTCCGCATATAAAAGTATGTTCGCATTTTTCACTTCTAACGGTAAGTCATTTATAAGTAATGGGAACAGAATTGGACCCAAGTGACTGCCTCGAGGGACTCTTTGTATAGTAAAGATAGAAATATCTTGAAGGTAAGATTTAAGCCACTTTAAAGTTTTTGGTTGAAATCCAATCTTATTCAATTTTTGATAAGAAAAGCATGATTTATTTGTCAAACGCCTCGCTGAAATCGGTGAACACTACATCAGTTTGGCTGCTGGCGGATAAAAATTCAAGTAAATTTCGTCGTGGATTTCCCTTTAAGAAATCCGTATTGATACGGCGAAATAAAAGATGATACTGAACTAATCAATTACTTTGTAATGGTACGTATGTATGAATTATGTATAATTCTTTCCAGATTTTAGGGAAACAACTCGATTTAAGTGAAGCTTTAAATATTGAAGTCAACGGCAACTAATTGTGATCAGCGCATGCATTTAATATGAAACTTGGTATATTGTCGGGCCCCGAATGAAACGACGACTTCATTGTTTGAAGATGGAAAAGAACATCTTCAGGTATGATTTCGGGATTGCATAGAAAAGAGAAAGAATTGATATTGTTAGGATCCAATTTATCATTATAATGCTTATTTGAGTATGTAGTTTACCATCATTGTCACTCTCAAAGTCATTTCATTTAATTAGTGATGGAAAGCTAGTACATTTTCTTTTCATATTAACAAAATTACAAAATTACCTTAGAATCATATTTTAATTTCACTTTCAGATCACTTAAGTAGTCGTTAAAGCATTTTTAATGAATGAGAATGAGTAGTTTACATAATTACGTGATTTGAAAAATTTTTTAATCCTTTTACAAGTACGTTACTGAATTTTATCAATGTTTAAATTATCACAGTTTAAATTGCAGTCAATACCAGAAAAGTACTCTAAAAGCTTCAATACATTTGTTTTACCAAAACAATAATCATTTTTATCGATCACAGTAAAGTTTTTTTGTATGTATTATTGCACATTAGTTTCCAAGATACTTCAAAAGTTGTATTCGAAGACATAAATAATGTCGTTTTAATAAGCAGTTATGGCTTTGATGGAACTACAGGTCTATCCTGTATGTTTAAGTAAAAATTTCAAAATAATACACCACAACTCTCGTTACAACAGTCATACCTATAAAATTGATTAATTTCTCCGGACGAACCATTTCGATAACTCGCTCTACACAGTCTTTACGGTTTTGTAGACCACTAAGAATCTAATTTGCAAAAGAGTCAAAGGCTCACATTTTGCAAGAAAATAATAAGTAAGATTTGGAAATAATCGATCTAAATGCATTTAAATAATGCACTAATACAGAAAGAACAATAACACTGGTCGACAATTTTGAAAAATTTTTGGATAACATTTTCCAAACTTTGCTCCTCAACTAATTTTGAGTCGCTGATCACGAATATCGTATCTATTTTTTTCTCTCTCAGTCCGTATTCGAGAAGTTCACGAATATCGGTTTTTCGAGAGGTTGTTCAACTTACATACATATTATGCCAAAACCATAGGTTTGATCGGCTGAACTAATAATTTGTTTCAAAGGTAACAAAATTACCGATATAAGTAAGCTGAAATATATCTGGTCAAAGATCAATTTTAATACTATTTTTGACTGTTTTCAAAAAATGTGAAATTAAAACCTTTATATTAGAAGATAGAATTTATAAATCGAACTTTTTATTTCTTGATCCTACAGCACATTTCACAGTCAATTTTGAAAGCCTTAGGTGGGTAAAATTGGATAAAATTTTGTCTGGTTATTGGGGATTTAGTGAAATTACATCTAATAATGTTAATATTGAATATATGTAATGGAGACATGTTCACTATGTAACATTTTGCAAACTAAGTTTTTTAAACTGTAATAATGTTAAAATAATAACTGCACTGAATAAATAAAGTTGAATTAATTCAAAGAAACATGATAATGTCAGTTTATTAAAAATATCAACATGGATTTCAGTTTATATGTTTATTAAAAATTTTTTTAATTACATATGTGTATTTATACATTATTCAACTACGTTTATATACTACTCCTATTTGCTATTCAATAGTTGAAAATGTAAGTTTATCTACACATAAAATCTTCGTTTTTCTCTAATATTTTCATTTTTTCTACTTGAAATTTTTTAGTATATGGTTTGCGGGGGTGGCTCTTCCTCGATTTCAACCAATTTGGTATATTATCATATCTACACACAAAAAAATATTTGTGGTAAAACGGTTAAATTGTAGGTTGCTCTTACAACATTTCAGGTTATTATAGCGTCAACAAAATTTTCAGGTTGATGTTACAAAATTTTGTAATTTTGAAGAAGAAGAAGTAGCACAGAAGCAAATTGAATACGCTGGTTCGAATCTAGTAACGATCAATATATTGACATTGTTTTCTTGTTTAATTGATATTTGATAAAAATTATTATTATTAATTCATAAAAATTATAAATTAATTTTGATTATAAAAGAAAAATTTGACCAATCAGCAACGCTCAAAAAAATAACGTGTTGTTGTTGTTTCACTATAACCATCGCACTATCCCGACGGTTACTATTATGTACCCCAAATTCAGCAATTAGATATCATTTGACAATTCCAATTCGTTTAAAATCGTTCTTTGGTTTTTTTTCGTAGTTTATCACCCAGTTGGAAACAACAGCGTTGGAATGAATTAGTTATAGATGTACAGAGAATGATTGAAATCAAAATATTAAACGCACTACTTACTACTTTTTCAAAGTTCATCGATGAGTGAGCGAATATCATGATTTTAATGTGCACATTTACGAAAAAATAGTTTAGAATTATATTGAATTGTATTGATTATCGGCGAATCAATTTCTACCACATTCATCAGAGACACAAACCAAACAATTTGGGCACGATTGATTCAACCTGTATCGTCGAAGTCACAAACCAAAAACAGAAACCATAACAAAACACAAACCACTACTGAATTATTATTGTTACCAGTTTTCAAAAATTACCAAATAGAATTTCCAGTTTTGTAGAAAATTACCAAAACGGTAACCCTGAATTTGATTGGATTTTTATTTTTTTTGTTTTTTTTTTTTTTTTTTTTGCTGTCGACGTCGGCAGAAACGAATATATTTATCATAAATTTTTGTAAAACTTTTTAGTTTTTTGTAAAACTAACCTATACAAACTAATTAACGAAAAATATAATATAATAAAAATGTTAATAATTTCTGTGTATAGAACCAAAAGTATATGTTCCAAGTTTCAAACGAATATCTCACTTCTACGACTTTATGCCTGTTCGAATCTTTATTACAATATTATTCACAAAAAGATGCGCGTTGCTTGCTGGTTTATTCTTTATTTATTGAATGAATTTTAATTGTAGTTTTGTTATACGTCAAATATGATTTTCTTTGTTCTAGCACTATTCAATCAACAATAGTGTTGCCGTCTTAAATTAGAAAAAAGTTCACAATTTGTATGTCTTGTGTTACGTATTGATTTTTAGAGTTCCTTATCGCAACGTTGCTGGGACAAAAATTTTTGGTATACAAAAATTTAAGTTGAAGTTTTCTCTTCAATTTTCAATAAATTTTAAAAAAAGTTATCGTTTTAGTTTTCAGCAAACCACATTTGAAAATTGGTCAAAAATTTCGCTGAGGCTTGAGTGAATACATAGGAAAATCACGTATTTGTATCAGCAAGCTTTCAATTATCGCTAGTCAGTTGGGTTCAGTGGTTTGAGTATTAGAATCTGCATATCAAGCAGCTTCTGTATGAGGAGTGAAAATGATGCCTATGTCATTTGCGATTTTTCATTTAGCGTGCAAGTTGGTGTGGTGACTTGATCAAGAATGTCTTATATACAGAAAAATTAGTGGCAATTTTCCCTTTAATTTAGCATTTATTTTTAAAACAGTTATCGTTTGCGTTTTCCGGAAAACGCATTTGAAAATTCTTATACATTATCACATACATCTTTGATGGTTGGAGTATACGAAAACTATCAAATTTCAATTGTGGATCACCTTTCGTTGCTGGATTTTCATTTAGCGTGCAAATCGGTGTGGCGACTGGGGCAAGAATGTCTTATATACAGAAAAATTAGTGGCAATTTTCCCTTTAATTTAACATTTATTTTAAAAAAAGTTATCGTTTGCGCTTTCCGGAAAACGCATTTGAAAATTCTCATACATTATCATATACATCCTTGATGGTTGGAGCATTCGAAAACTAACAAATTTCAATTGTGGATCACCTTTTCTTGCTGGATATTCATTTAGCGTGCAAATCGGTGTGGCGACTTGGGCAAGAATGTCTTATATACAGAAAAATTAGTGCCAATTTTCCCTTTAATTTAACATTTATTTTAAAAAAAGTTATCGTTTGAGTTTTCCGGAAAACGCATTTGAAAATTCTCATACATTATTATATACATCTTTGATGGTTGGAGTATTCGAAAACTAACAAATTTCAATTGTGGATCACCTTTCGTTGCTGGATTTTCATTTAGCGTGCAAATCGGTGTGGCGACTTGTGCTAGAATGTCTTATATACAAAAAAATTAGTGGCAATTTTCCCTTTAATTTAACAATTTTTTTTTTTTTTTTTTGTTTTTGGTCGTCAGCCGACAGATACACAGGGGGATAACATGTAAAACCTTGGTATACGTGCCGTAACTGTTGTTTACTGTTGGTAGTGCGACTATATCCTCTACGTGGGGGCGACTAGAAACAGGCCCCGAGTAAGGTCATGTCTCTGCTTGTGGGTGCTGGCGAATTTGTAGTCGGGCGGAGAGACGCAAACTCTCTTAAATCAAATACCCTAATCCAAGGTGGAACAGCATATGCCGAGGGA
>JAWNPW010001433.1:0-11230 GCA_035078745.1 Diastata ussurica
TGTTTAATAAATGCAAAGGCACTAGATGATGAGAACGTCGCAATTGCCAATAACAATAGATGTTGTTATTCAGTTTTGGTGAAATTTCGATTTTTTTTTAATGTTATTATTTTTTCAAACCTTTTAGATGAATCTGTTATTTTGTCGAGTCAAATTGCCATTTTTGTGTAGCATAGTATTAGGTGTTGATGGAATATTTCTGATTAATTGGTTATGATATAATTAATAAACTTCGGCCGCTTGGTGGCCAGATTATTATATTAATCTAATGCAGTTTAAACAAAGAATATAAATTTGTTAAAAAGCGAAATGAATTAATTCTTTTTTTGGTGTTGTGATTTTTTTTCATTTTTTGTTTTGAAAGGCAGCTTGAGGGCAAATTATGGAAACTTATAATTTAAAGATGATAACTTTGACGCTCTATAGATAGCGTAAGGGAACACAAGAGAAGTTTTTACTCAATTGATTACCATTTTAACTCTATGGCCTTCGAAATTATCTGACCGGTTGATTGATTGATTTGAAATTTACATATGTTGATATTTATGGTTCTTAGATCAGTACATCAAAATAGGAGAAGGCGAAAAAAGATGGGTTAAGAACATGGAGGAGGATAAGGAATATGAGAATAAATAATGAGGAACGGGCGCCTTAGGGCGCGTTAGAACTTACTAGTATAAAATTTTTATCAAATCCTGAAACCAAAATGCACCTAAAACTATGCTACACAAATACGATATTTTCATAAAAAACTGAAGGGCGACATCTTTCGGTACCTTATGAACGAAAATATATTAAATCGGATATAGCGGGCGATATAGCCAAAAATTCGATATTTATTGTTGCCTTTAACCATCTCACATGCTATATATTTCTAATAAAAAAAAAATGGTCAAAATCGGATCTTGTTATAAATGGTTGACAAGCATTATTTTGTACATACATGTACAGTTACGAAGGTGTCAATTTTTCTTTTTTTTCAAGAACCTGTAAAGGCCACCACAACATTTATTGCAGAAAAAAGTTTCAGTCTTCAGGCCAAAAAAAAATATTGATTTCTTGCGTTTTCTAAGTATGTTGCCAGTCATACAGAAAACTTCTATTTCGAAACCACATATACTATAAATGTTTCATATTATTCAATTTCAAAAACCCAGTTGGTTATGTGTTTCGGATAGCTAATACAATTAAAACAAAAATCATTTTATCATTTTTAACAGTCATAGTCACTGGACAAAACTTGTACCCATTTAAAAAAGTGCTTGATCAAAAAAAAAAAATAAATATAGTAAGAAAAATGTTTTTTTACGAAATCGGTTTTTTTTTTTATTTTAGCTGCAATAGACGGAAACTGACCACGCCCACTTCTCGATGTTTATAGCTTTCAAAGAAAAGTTACAAAATAAAAGTGTATGCTGATTATATGCTTTAACTAATTCAAAAACAAAATCTTTTTCTTTTTTTTTTTTTTCAAAACAGGTTTTTGACACCTTCCTACATATAGTCCAATTTGTACTTATTTCTCTGCGGTCTTCTTAAAGTACGATCATGAAAAGCACAACATGTACACACTTTCATCGTTTAACGAAGCTCTGATCTTCGAACAGTTTACTACATCCAGAAAAAACCCTTCGGAATCCACGCTATTGTATCAACTTCAACTATGGAGTATTGATTTTGTATAGAAGTCTCTGTTCTATAATTACTAATGTTATATGGTGATGAATTATAGTTTTATTGTCATATTTTCTGGTATTTAAGCGAATTTCTGGTAATTAAGCTTTTCTATTCTAAAGAAAATTTGTAAAAATTATCAAGATCGGATTAGCTTGAAGCATATATTTGACATATACTTTTTTTAAACTTATCCTCGTATAGTTTTTGAAAATCTGGTATTTTAATCATAATTTGAATATTTCTCACACTGTTTGTGTCCGTTTTCAGGAAAATTGAATAATACTTGTTGAGAATGTCAAGTACTTACAGTAATCAATTTTCCTAAATAAAAAAGTTTTTTTTAAATATTGATTGATCTAGAGCCTGAACAAATAACAAATCAATATATATACATTACTTTCGCTGTTCCTATAAGGAACATGCGGTATTAAAGGATAATATATATAGTAAGATATAAAGTGGAAAAACCTATTAAGCTGGGTTTGTACGAAATCTTTTTTATTTGCGAAGATATCTATACGATATGAATTTATTACATTAGTAATCATCTTATAATTCAACAACTTACATAAAAATCATATTTCATATCTTACGGAACTATCAAAATAGTCAATCAGACTCGATTTCGTAATATTAATAGAATCAGTTGCTTTGAATTTACTATAAAAGAATATCATATTGCTCATAATTAGCGCGACAAATGTAAATCGAATTATTTGCGACAGCTAAATCATCTTCAGAATAACCGCTTTCCTACTACTGCTGCATTATTATATAAGTGTGGTGAGACTGAGTTAAGTTTTCAAAATTCAAATGACGTTTCCAGCAGGGATGATTTCTAATTTCAGATGAATTTAAACAAACCTGCTCGCATTTTTGAATATTTTTAGTTTAAAATGTTTAAGCCTTACTAAAATTGAGCAGAAATAAGTCAAGAAATCGGTATCAATAAAAAAACAAATAAAATAAAACTCCACGGTATGTATTATTCAAGGATTTATCTAACTATATCAAGTATTTTTTTAAAGCCATAAATTTTTTTTCAATTTATCAAAGAAGATATTTCTTTAAAATGAGTAAAGTAGCAACAGACGGCTAAGGCCGACAGTGGGATACCATTCATCAGCTCTTAATGTGACCGTAAGTCCCCATTTAGACGCAGAAAGGTTTCATCAAAAACATTTCGTTTGTTCGCGCGGGTCGCACGAGGACGCAAGAGCAGTTTTCGTTTCACGTACACTCCTCACGCTTTGTGCACACCATTCGTAATGTCAACATACAAACACGCAAAGAGATATCACATCTTGGTGCCGAGAAACATTTTTGCGTGTAAAACATAAACACGAATGAATCATCCAAATAGAATTGAAAGTGTTTTTCATGCACATGTTTCTGCGTGAAAATCGGTAATAAGCGAATATGAATTGAAAATTAATGATAGCACTGTGCAACAATTTGAAGAAGAATGTTTAGGGCCTAGACCAAACCTTTTGTATTTACTTGAAAGTATATATTTGTGGTATTAAAATCATCAATTTTTTTTTTTTTTTTATAACAGAAACTTTAACAGTCCTTAAAAATTATTCTGAAGTTGTAGTCAAAAATTTTGGATGAAGTCTCATTAACGCATATATGTACTACCAATTGCAAAAGGTTTAGTCGAGGCCGCAGACAATATCCCGGATTTATAGACAATTCAAATAGCTTAAAGTTGAAAATTGAAGAGGTCATAATTTTTGTGACGTTGTAGTCAAAAATTTTAAATGAAGTAAATACTAGCATTTATAAGTACTATCATCGGAGTTGAGATAATCGAACCAAATTTGGCACACATCTTTATCTGTGCCAATCTGTAAGTTTGAAACGTTTTTAAATTGAACCATTTTTTTGGGTACCTCTAGTATACTGATGTGTCTATTGTGACATTTTTGATAGTTTTAAGGTGATAAATCCTACAAAATACAATATTTTCGTATGGAATTTGGCAAATTTATACCAAACAATGATATAAAATTTCTGGGCGAGATTCAAACATTTTTCACCATTGTAATCTTATATATCTCATTTTAAAAGAGTTCGGCACTTTCTACAAAAATTTTCAACCAAAGAAGTTGACTTAAAGATTATCGCTCATATGCAAAACATAGAAATGAAGGGTATTTAACGATTTATATTATTTTAGCAAGTACGTATTACAAAATTAAATATCTTAAATTCCAGAAGCAGAAATAACGACAATAACATTAGAAAAAAAGACTCATGAAGATGAGATCTTATACACAATTTAGTAATTATGTTGCTTTTGTTTTTAATAAACCGGTATTATCGGCTAATTTTGATTTCAACATTACAAGTCACTCTTAAACCAAGTTCACCTATACTAAGTTTGTAACACCCAAAATGAATAAACGGAGACCCTATAAGCTATATATAGTCTTGATCAGAAATCATCATTAAAAACGAAATTGATCTGGCTTTGTCCGTCAGTACGGCAGTGCGCAAGGAAAATCAAACCAAATTTAGCACACAAAATCAAGTTAAAACCAGAAAGATCGTTTATAAAATAATATAAAACGAGTGAAAACAAAAAATAGTTTAGCAAATTTTTAATAATTTGAATGCATTTATCGATTTCATTGATTAATTGAGAGATTTGTATTACTGCAAGCAGTGAGATGCTCTTTAACTGCTTTAACGCATTTGTATTTTTTTAGCACTCGAAAATAATGTCTTGATTTCGTTTTTTCGGATTCCATAGAAACATTGAGAACTGATTACAGCTAAAAAACAAAAAATCGGTCGGATGCAATGAGTTTTGAAACATACGTGGATGGTCAAAAAATTTAAAATTCATTTGGAATCAATTAACAGAATGACGGTCATCATTATCTGCAGCAAGCAGAAATAGCAGTCGCCTCACAAGTTGTTACCGAAACCATTTCTTTTTTTTTTTATTTTGAATTAGTTGTTGGCTCGTTAGACAACGTGAGGACACACAGAAGCATGAAAATACACAATCCGCCAGCAATATTAACGTATGCTGCGCAGGCAAACAATGGAGTAATATTGGGAAAGGAATTTCATTGAGAAACGTGCTTTGTTACACACTGTATAAAAGTGAAGACAAAGACTGCAGTCAGTCGTGTTGTGATGTGGATTGTTACGTGTGTTGAGTTATTGCAGAACTTCTTGCTTGTCTTGTGAATCTATATAGTGGCGCCATAAGCTGCAGCATATCGCAATTTAATTACAAGCACCGTCGTCATTGAGATTTATGCAAATTTTTCCTTCTTGGCGCATAAGTTTTTGTTAACATCGAAAGTGCTGAAAATTCGATGGGAACCAATATAAAGACTATTATGACATAGTCTACAATCAGTGAAAATATCAATTCCATTCAAAAGAAAACTGTAGGATATTATTATTCGATCGAATAGCGACTTTTGTGATAACTGCTTCAAGAGTTCCATCGAAGTATATTAGCGTCAAAAAATATTGTGGCGTTTCTTTCATTTAGCTCCTTTAAAATCGAATCACGTGCGTTCGATTTTAACATCGTTCTAAGTTCATATATGCGATTAACTTAAATACCACTAAACTAATTTAAAGTCGATTGAGAATTTACTCGCACAATTTTATAATTTCAACTGATTGTTGTTCTACACTGGTCAAAGATGTGGACTTTGCGGCGAGAACCGTAGCCGTTTCAGTCAACTTGCGCCTTTTTGACTGCTGCGAAGCATGTTGTCCATTGTTTCAATGTTGATGCTTGAAATGGTCACGCCGACACGTATTGGCGATATGTATTATAAAAGACTGCAATCGAAAAAGTGGCGGAAGTGAATAGATTTGAACAAAATAAATATGATGTTTTTAATAAAAGGAAAATTGTTGGTATATGGAATTTAATTTAAGGATCAGAAAAGATGCAATAAGAATGTAATTTAAAATTTCTTTTTTTTTTGCAAAATTTCTAAAATTTTTGAAGCATACGCAGTTAATTGGAAAAACTTTTCATTGCAATCATATAAATAATTTTGATTAATAGTAAATACTTGTATATATCGATTCTGTTTTGATCCCAAAACAGTTCAATCATCATTATATCATGTTGTTATTCATCATTGATAGAACTTTTTGTTTGAATGTGAACTCGATGTACTTCCGAATGTCATCAGATAAATGGCCGTATCATTTCACATATAACGAAAGAATTTAGTATCATATATATCATACAAATTTGTGTGCGCATATTAAAACTTAATATTTTATACCGCGGTGCGCACTAATGCCAACCGAATAAAACACGATTAGTGAGTGTTTGACTAATTGGTGTGGTACTTCCCAAACGTTTCATACAAGCAATCTTTTATACGATTTAGGAGTTTATATCGCAACTATTTCAGACATTTATCCGATTTCATCATATTTCGTAATTTTTTATCAAAAAAGTTTTTCATACAAGTGGATTTTCCACCAAATGGGCTTATATTTATTCTTTGTGAAAAGCCGTAAGAGGTTCATTTTCTTTTTGGAATGGTAATGAATTTGAAATGGTAATTTACATTTTCAACAATTTCAGTGACGCAGAACATAAAAGAAATTAAAATTTGACTTGTATTGTATTATGGCTGATTAATGTTTGCGGCTTTATTTCACATTTGAGGGGTACTAAAGAATTTTTCTTTTCAACCAATTGAAACATTCTATTAGTATTTAATTTCTTTTGATAAATAATACATTATAATTTTTGAAACTTGCGTGTAGTTTCAGTGTTATTAGAATTGAGAAGTTTTAGGTTCGCTTTCTTTATTGTTTAAATAAATTGGTCCTGGGTTTAATGCCAACTTGGTTTTCCCCATCTTATCTTTAGATAAACTTTCAATAAAATGTAAAATGATTGGCTAACAGATGTATCAATTGTATTTGATGAAATAGGCCGATGACTTTTCCAATTTTTCCTTAGCATGTTCGGCACTTTAGTCAAAGTAGTTATCATCCACTTTCTAAAATTGTATCTAAAGTAATAATTACAATTCAATTTGTCAGGTGTAAAAATTTTTTTACCAAAGCTCATTGCTCAAATTTTTTAAAATGACAGGAGATTGAAATGAGGAAAAATGCACGCATCGCACTCAGTCTTAAACAAAACATTTATATCATTTACTGTCATTAACGTTAAAATTTCATAACAAAATATTGCATTTTGGAGTATTTATTGTGATAAAAGAGTTTTCAAAACAGATCGAAATGGTCGCCACCTACCGGAAAAATTTTAAAGTAAAATCCTAAAAGGCATCAACACCAACATATCCCGAAAGTTGCAAGTCAATCGGACTGTTAGTATCGGAGAAATTAACATTTTGTAAAATTTCGATGTTTAGCTTCACGTACCGAAGAAAGTTGGAAGTAAAATCCAAAAAGGCATCAATACCAACATATCCTAAAAGTTCAAAGTCAATCGGGCGGTTGCTATTGAAAAAAGTAACCATTTTGTGAAATATTATGACGACAAACCTTCAGATTTTTGGTCAATTTCTATGAGCGGTGCCACGCCCCGTACGTATTGTATCGAAACTATATATGACCTAAAAAACCCTTCCAATATCCACGCTGACGCTGATCCAATTTCAAGAAGATCGGTCCGCAAATCTATCGTCCAGGTCGCATATAGTCGCTTAATCTGTATGCACCAATTATCTGTATCTAAGCCCATTCACACTATTGAATATTTAGAATTATTATGTGAACGTTTTCATAAGAATTAGTAAATGGAAACACACCATTACCATTTCGGTTTTCTTGGACTGGTCTCCAATCTGCCAAACCGATTTTGGAATTAAGATTGTGCACATCTACAGGTGAAAACCTTTCGATTGATATATCGTTCTACGAAATCGGTTGGGTAGTTTGGGCGTTAAAAGGATCAAAAACTTTTTGCTTGCCTATTAATAAATAGATATTATAGATTATTACACTATGTGACAAATTTGCAAAAATTGAAAATACTTTTGACGAGACATAGTGGATCTTGTAGGTCTATAAAAATTATGAATTTTGGCATTTAAGATTTTTCTCAAACACCCTCAAAATCTGGAGTTAGCACCAAAAAATACTCTTTGGGTAGGTACATGTGTATAATGATGCATTAAAGCCGCATTTTCTATCCGATTATCAATGTAGTTTAGAAGTTATGGAAAATAGAAAGATGGACCTTTCTAAAATGGGCTATGTTATTTCAAAATGTTCAAAATGTTCTGAAGTAGATACAGACAAAAATATTTGAAGCTTTAAATTTTTCTTCATGTTTTTTCAACTTTAACAAGCGTTTATTCGATTTTTTTGTTGCGTAGCATATTTTTGTCATATTTTTTTTGGAAAGCTCCTTCGATAGTGCATCCAAAAAGCGCTAGTGCATTTGAATCGATTAGAAATAGACTGATTTTTCGAGTAAAGAGATTTTTACAATTTTCTTTTATAAAAAAAACATATATATATACCCTAAATGGTGTTAAAAAAAATTGTTGACTCGGAATCACAAGAGAAGATATAAGGTATAGCCCATTCCATCTTTCTATTTTTCATAACTTTTAAATTTTGATAATCGGATAGAAAATACGGCTTTAATGCATCATTATACACATGTACCTACCCAAAAAGTGTTTTTTGGTCCTAACTTCAGATTTTGAGGGTGTTTGAAAAAAATCATAAATGTCAAAAATCATAATTTTTATAGACCTAAATTCATAATTTTTATAGGTCCACCATGTCTCGTCGAAAGTATTTTTTCGCTGCGACACCGTGTTATCAATATTGTTAAATGTCTGTAAGACAAATTGCTTTAAATTAAATAAGATAAGAATTTTTTTTTTTGCAAGCTATGGTATTGAAGAATTTTTAAATTTTAACAGTTTGCAAAAATATCAATTTTTTTATGCAATGTTCATGACAAAGGACGATAGTAATTGCATATTTTGTTGATTATTTTTATTATTACGATTTTGTTGTAATAGCCAGAAGGAGTGATCGGCGACCATATATAGAATATATATTCTTGATCATCATCGATAAAGAAATTGGTCTAGCTATTTTCGTCCGTCCGCCCGACCGTAAGAAAAACTAGATAGTAGGATTGCAGTCATTGCGTGCTTGCGGCATTAAGATTGAAAATCCATGCTTCTCGCATGGTCAATTGTATGTCGCCTGTTTCCGTGTCGGAACACTATCATCATAATTTTTTTTTACGCGCCAGACAACACAACAAAAAATGTCGTGTATCATAAAGCATTGCAATGATCGAAATTATGATAACGCAGCAAAACAATTGAAAAAAGTATTACTTTATTTCAATTAGTTACCTGAGCATCGGTTTTTCAATCAAAATATAAATAAAACACCTTAAGATTCCTTGTAATTTCAAACGTAAAAAACAACATACACTGTGTGTCCCAAAAATAACCGAACTTTGTATTCAAGTCATGCAACATGCAGCGTCATCTATTTGCAGCATTAGAAGCATGGATTCATCCTCTTTCAAACGCAGCTAACTTCATGTAAATCGGATGACAGATGTTAAAGTTGCAGCCATTTCAATAAAAGAACTTCAGTAACTCGATTACGGCTCCTTGAATGGTTGGGATATCATCATAAAATGCTCCTTGCATCTTGATTTTGATTCTTTGAGATTGAAAATAGTCACATGATGATTGATCAGGCGATTACGGAGTGTGGTCGATGAGAGAAATCCCTTTTTTCGTCAAAAATTGGAATGTGGAACAAAACGAGCACAGACCTTTCTTTTAACCAAATCTTCAGTTAAAATTCTTCAAATATTACTTGGAGATTCTCGTAGTTAAATTTGCATCGATACTAATGATTTCACGGACTTTTTCCACCAATTGACTATGATTACTAGCTTCTGGCCTTGGGTAGTCATTTAAATCCTCACGACCATTTTTAAATCATGTAAACCACGTATAAACTTGAGTACGACTCATACAATCATCACCATAAACTTTATTCATCAATTCGTATGTCTCAGTGAATTTTTTTTCAAGTTTGCTCTTTGTTCCTTTTCGTTTTTGTACCATTAGCATACTTTTTCTTTTATTGAAATGGCTGTAACTTTAATATCTGATATCCGATTTATATCACGTTGGCTGCGTTTGAAAGAGGATGGAATCCATGCTTCATAGATGGCGTTGCATGTTGCATGACCTCAATATAAAGTTCGGTTATTTTTGGGTCCCTCCGAGTATGTATTAATAAAAGTTATCATTCAAAAGTAATAATTTTTATACCTTTCACCAAAGATGAAAATGGTATATTCAATTTATGACGATTTATGTAACGCATTCAAATAAGCTTCGGAGACCTCATGAAGTATATGGGTCAGAATTCGTGAAATCGGCAATGAAAATTTTTTAATTTTTATTTTGATCAAATATGGTTTAATCGATAGACCTAATTGGTGGTAGTTTTTGAGCCGAATATGGAGCCATGAAAAATTTTTTTACTAGGGCTACGAGCTTTCAAAGTTTTGAAAAGATCTTTTTTAAACCACTATATCTTTTATACGGGTTGACCGATTTTAATGAAATGAGCACCGTTGTAAAGTGAATGAATGAAGTTTTTTTTTGATATTAAAGTTACACTGAAAAAATTTTTCCTCAAATAAAAAAAAAAAAAATTAAATTTTTTTTTTATGTTCCATAGCTATGACAATTTTGAAGAAAATATTTAAAAATTATGTTATGTATAACCACTCCAAAAAAAAAAAAATAAAACAAAGGTAACTCCTATAGTTTATGAGAGAGAATCGAAATAAGGTCATTTGAAAGAGAATGGAATTCAGTTAATTGTAGGGAAAACTTTTTTATTTATTGAGATAATTGGATGAAATTTTGCAGTTAAGCTTTGCTCATTATAGAACAAAACATCTTAAACGGATTGAAGTGATTTACAACAAGTTAAGGTATTTCGACTCATTGGTTGTCTTAGGTGATTTCAACCTTCCCAATGTTTACTGGATTAGATATTTCGAATCAATTCAGCTTCTACCTTGTTGCACTTCGACTGTGACTTCTGACTTTATTGAAAATATTACTGAATTATTTCTTCATCAAATAAATGGTATTGTTCTGTTATCTGGTTTTTGTTGATAATCCACATGACTATTTCATCAATCAAACAGATCCAATCACTCTGCCACTGGACAAGTATCACCCAGCCTTATTAATTAAACTGCAAACTTCACTTGCCCCCACTAGTATTAGTTGTCATAAGACTACCAACTATAAATATTCTTCGAAAAAAGCTGATTAGTATAAAATGGAGCGTCTTCTTTATGATGTTGATTGGTCTATTCTTGTTCCGCCTAATTTTGATTGTTCACACGATGAAATCGACTTTATAGTTTCAAATTTTAATCTTAAAATACAATCTATTTTTGACCAATGTGTTCCTAAATGCAAACTCTCAACTGTCGTTTTGAAACCGCCATGGTTCTCGAGGGAACTCCGTTCAGCTAAAACAGTTAAGTCACGTCTATTCA
>JAWNPW010001434.1:0-11230 GCA_035078745.1 Diastata ussurica
GTTACTATCACACTTATGTTGAATGGTATAGAAGCTTCGGTGCATGCCGAAGATACTATTGCTTCTTTACTGGTTGTTTTATGTTTTTTTTCGATTAGCACTAAATTGGAAATCGTACGAATTTCGTTTTTCTAATACCCTGCGGTAAATTTAAATAATAATATTAAAACATAACATATGTAGGATGGTGAATAGTAGTGAGTGAATAGCACCCCTACCTACTCAGAACAGTCTGGCATCTCCGTGTAACAATTGACAAATGACGGAACGAACGCACGAATGACACATTAGAAAAGAAGTTGTTGGTTGATCGACATGACATTCGCTCGCGCTCCATTAAATTACATTAACTTACATTAAATACACTTTTATTATAATTAAATAATATTCTTGTGTTTGGAAATGGTTTTGAAGTGGTCAGTTGGAGTGTATTTGCTACGATTAACGTAGTCGAATACCACACATATAGCAATGGCTCATATGTCTTTCGAAATGGTTTGACTTCTTCTATTTAGAAAGTTTTTAGTGTTTGTTAAATATTCTATGAGTGAATTTGGCGATTTTATTGAAACGTAAGAAAATTGTTTCGTTTCTTATCAAAAACCATCTTTATGAAATTTCAATGTTCTGGGTCTATTACTTTCACTTTTGGAAAAAAAAATGTATGGGAGGTGGGCGTGGCAGTGGGCGGATTTTATCGAAATTTAGGAGAATGCAGTGTGATAGCAGTCGTGCGTTCAAAATTTCGAATTGAAATGGCTCATTTACGTCAATTCAGTATTCAGTACTTGCTTTCAAAGTTTAAAAGTGGTAAATGGTGAAGTTTTTATCTACATCTTCGCTTAAATATTTTTGTATTTCAACTTCAATGTTATTGAATAACCTTACTCTTTTGTGTTCTCCCACACAATATTGTAAGTAAATTTACATTATATGTAATTAGCAAATTCCAGTACATATTTGCGTGAGTCTCCGTGAGTGAGGTGTGAAAAGTCTTTCACTCACGGTCCGTAAAAATTTGGATTTTTTGAATCACGCACATTCACGTGATTTCATTAGCGAAATGGTCCACGCTCTCACCGTAATTAACAGTGCGCATCATGACACGGTAAAATTCACGACACGCGCCCGTCTCTACAAATTGGTAACGTCTTTTCGCTAAAACTAATTTTATATTTTATTATGTTTTAAATATATGTAGCGAAATCTAAATTCATTTTTGCCCCTAAGCCCGCCAGGGGTATTTTAAGGTAAATCCTCAAATAATTTTTTTTGTGTATAATTGGGTAACATCTTGCAGCAAAAACTAATTGAATACATATCCAATGTTAGGAAGATATGGAACAGAATAGAAATACCCACTTTCTGCCCTAGAGCATGCCATGGGCAATCATGAAATTAATTTCTTGGTATTCATATGGCTAACAGCTGACACCAAAAACCGATCCGATATATTATATGGCTTAGGAGATATCGTCCAAGAAATTAATCAATTTTTACCCACTTTTTTAAGGAGCCTACAGGTCAACCTCCACCACTGTAAAGCGGCTTCGGCCGTCTTATTATCTCTCCTGGAGAAGGAGGGATGGACATAGTCCTCAATCATGGGTCTACGGGGGCCGCATTTCTGGACTGGGGACTGAATCTTCCAAGACACTGGTGCCAAACAATGTAGGTAAATAGGTTATAAGATAAACGAATTATTATTGGTATACAAGTTTATAATCATTGAAGATTGAATTGTCAAGTAACATGCATCCGTAAACTTTATGCATTGATGTAGCTTATTTGTTTGTGAATATAGGTAACATTGTATAGTAAGCCTGCAACAAGTTGTAACTGTTGTAGAAACGTTAAACTTATATTCGTATGGTTTAAGTTAATAAGGTACGGTTAAACTGGTTCTTAGTTAAATAAAGTCATTGTCCTAATGAAATTGAAATTGAAAAGACGTGCATCGTATTTTTGATGAAACTAACAAGTGTTGGTTATTTGTGTTTGGCATAACTGTTAGGCAATCAAAGTTGTTGTTGAAGCCGTGTATAAGCGGCACCGTGAGATTGTCATCAAGATCTGGAATATAAAGCGTACGAAGGCTCAGCGAATTTCTGGTGGTTTTGGTGGCCGTCACAGATCAAAAACGCTTGAACGAACATTTTGGCACCCAACGTTGGGCACGACACTATACTGAGGCTTACTGAGGACTTTGAAGAACTTCCAAGTGGCCAATTGAGGAGTGGTTCGTCTGATGGAAATCTACATAGCTGTGGAATGAGTGTGGTAACAGAGTCTAAAATGAAGGTATTTATAAAACCAATGCATTGCAAGTGAATCGAATCATTAAATGTGAAAAGTCAATAAGAAGTTAAAAAATCTAGCGTTGCAAATACATAAAGATCATTGATTGTGTTAACCTACAAATAATCGTACCGCTCAATTTATATATTCGAACAGTTATTGTGTTCCAAATTCCGTGGTCACATGACAAGTTTTAATTGATGAAGACATATTTATTTACTAAAATTTTAAATTTGTTAAAAGCAAAAAGAAAACATATTTACAAATTGTTTGCATAAATTGATGTTGTGGAAATGCCTAGATAGTGAACCAGATGATCACAATTGAATCTAGTGAAAACAGAGTAAAAGTATCACATCAATAATTTTTTTTCAACGGAGTTGATATTGATGGCAGTTTTATTTATTCATCAACTATTTCTTTGTATTGAAATTAAAAATTTTTTTTTTTCATATATTTCTTTTATTGAAATTAAAAAATTTGTGTAAAAACAAAAGACACATTTACAAATTATTCGCTTAATTGTTGTTGCTGAAATACATAATGCATTCCAGATGATCACAACTGAATCTAGTGAAAGAAGAAGAAGAAGTATCACGGCAATAATTTTATTTTCGTTGAAACTGACTACTCTGTAGCAAACCGATCACTGAAAAGAAACAAAAAAAAAAAAAAAAAATAATTGAATGGTATAAAAAATATCTCGATTTCACAAAAAAAAAAAAAATTTTAAATTATTGTTTTGCGATAAAATCGGCGTGAAATCGTTGCTAATTGCTATGGTTCGCGGAAAAATAGAAATAAAACAAATACATAACACTTAAAAATTTGTTAATGCAGCAAGAGTTGCAGCTTGCACATTAAGTGGTGTGGAAATTAAAAAATTCGCAACAAGTAGATAATTAGCAAGCCAGTATGTTTGCGGGTTGTTTAAAGAAAAAAAAGCAAGCTCGTTCAACTTCTGGTTCAAAAGCTTCTAAGCAACGCGACGCACATTTTGAGAATTTAAAACAACAACGATCTAGTGCTAGAGGGAGCATAACACGCATTAGGAATACCTAAGCAGAACGCATAAGTCCTCCGAATGTTATAGATCTTGAGTGCAGACTTAAAATAATGAACTCGTACATTAAACAAGTAATGGCATACTACACGGAAATAGATAAGTTATGTCCGTCTGATACGAAACGTGGAGAGTTAGAAGAATTGTGTATAGGAACGAAAGTTTAATCCTGTCGATATTAAATGGCAGAAGACGTGATAGTGATGCTCATGAAGTTTCGCTTGGGAATTTTATGCACTCAGCTAGTAGGTTACCTGTAGTAAAAATTAAATCTCATAAGCAAAGAAGGTCGTTCCTGGGTACTCAGGCTTGTCAATGCATAATGCTCGCAACAAAGTTTGTTAGATACAGGGACGAATAATTCAACTGAAGTACCCAATGTTCACTCAATGTTCTTCAGAGAGATAGAGTCTCATACGCTTTTAGCAACAGCGGTGATTCAAGTGAAAGATAAATTTGAAGGTTACAAATTAGCTAGAACGTTACTTGATTCATGGACACAAATAAACTTCACAACTGAAGACATGGCTCAGAAGTTGTCTGTTCAAAGAGAAGCAAAGTCTTTTAACATTGTTGGAATCGGTTCTGCGAATTCCAAGGTGAAACAAAGAGTGAAGACGACTATTAAATCACGTATCAGGTATGTCATACCAAAAATTTCTGACAATCAGCAAGATTTTAATATTTCGAAAGATAGGTTCGAAATACCAGCAAACTAACCACTTGCAGATCCCACATTTTTTAGAAAAGAGAAAAATCGATCTTCTTCTTGGTGCTGAAACGTTTTTTGAACTCTTGTCGGTTGGGCAAGTCAGGTTGGGGTCGACCCTTCCAACGTTACAAAAGGCATTATTAGGATGGATATTGTCAGGGCGTTATGAAAGTAAAGAACATGCATGTGCACACGTTTGTAATGCCATCATGAAGTCTGAAAGCGATGAAGAAATTTCTATGAATTCATTAGTTCAGAAGTTTTGGGAGCTCGAGGAAGTATCTACTGTACAAAAAATGACTGAAGAACACTTGTTGTGTGAAAGTCATTTTGAAAGTAATACTTGTCGGTTATCTGACGAAAGATTCGAGGTGAAGCTTCCCCCTAAGTCTAGTCCTAAAAACTTAGGATTTTCACATCGAAAGTTTTTGTCCCTAGAGCGTCGACTTTCAAATCGAGAAACTCGAGATTTGTATGTTTCCTTTATGAAAGAATATATTGCATTAGGTCACATGTCACTAGCCAATGAGTTTAAGCCAAGAGGGGCCCACTATTTCATTCCCCACCAGGTTGTCATGAGGCCCGAGAGCAGTTCTACGAAGCTTGGAGTAGTGTTTGATGCATCAAGCAAAACATCTTCACACCGGTCGTTAAATGACATCCTGAGGGTAGGACCAACGATACAAGCTAATTTGTATTCGATATTGTTCAAATTTCGGTTGAATAAGTATGCAATCAGTGCAGATATCACAAAAATGTATAGGCGAGTTAGTGTATGTGAATCTGATCGAAATTTTCAACTGATTGTCTGGCGAGAAAACCCAAATGAACTTGTCCGTACATATCGGTTAAATACGGTCACATATGGTACCGCGCCCGCGCCGTATATGTCGATACGATGCCTGAAAGACGCTAGTGATCTCTTCAAAGTTCAGTATCCAAGTGGAGCTAAAGTGATAGCTAACGATTTTTATGTCGATGATTTGTTGTCTGGTGCTGATGCTTTGAAGCATTCGGGAAGCATTCCAAAATATTGCTAGCGTGTGGGTTGGAGTTGACCAAGTGGTGTTCGAATCACATAGATTATTGCTTTGGTAATAACTCAAAATCGCTTGAGTTCAATAATGTCGATACAACTAAAACACTCGGGATACGATGGCATCCAAGAGAAAATTGTTTTAGTTTCAACCTAAAAGATTGCTATAGTAGTTTGAGAGCCACCAAACGAAATATATTGTCAGTGTCATCCACGCTGTTTGATCCATTCGCGTTGATAGGCACCACGATTGTCAAAGCAAAAATTCTGCTACAAGAGTTGTGGTTGAATAAGCTCGACTGGGACGAGTCGGTGCTGCAGCACATTGAATCAGCCTGGAATAGCTTCAAAGAAATGTTGTCACATGTTGATAAAGTTTCTATTCCTCGCTTTGTGAATATTTCACATTCAGCCAGATGCCAAGTTCATGGATTCGCAGATGCCTCTATTCGCGCCTACGGGCGTTGTATTTGTATACGAAGCGAACAAGTAAATTGTGTTAAGGTTTCCTTGCTGACTGCTAAGTCAAAAGTAGCACCATTGAAAACAAAGACTTTGCCACGTTTAGAACTCTACACAGCGCATTTTTTGTCAAAGTTGATGCATACCGTTCGCCGTCTCTTGAATGTCATGGTTCAAAACGTTGTGTTTTGGAGTGGTCTAACATTATTACTTGGAAACATGTACCTACTAACGTCAATCCTGCTGATTTGATATCTAGAGGATGTGATGTGTTGGTGTTAAATGACTCTTTGTGGTTTCGAGGTCCTGATTTTCTTTACGAAGATCCTCTGCAGTGGCCATTGAATAATCATGTCGTGCTTTCCAAAATTTGTCTGGCATTACAAAAGAAAAACACTAAGTTTGCGTTAGTTGCGAGTGAAAAGCGGGTTGACAATAACATATTGCAGATGATTGCATGACATTCTTCTTACAAAAAGGTATTGCGAATAGTTGCATATATTTGTCGCTTTACACGATGCGTGAAATTGAAGATCACTTCAAGAGAGCCACTATCTCCAGCAGAGTTGAACGACGCTTTTTATAAGATAGTTGAAATGATTCAAAGAGAAGAGTTTGAATTTTCTGAAGAAATTCTGCTCTTGCAAAACTCAAGTTTCCCAAAAACAAGCATTGAAAAGTTGAGTCCTTTTCTGCAAAATTACGAGTCAAGTGGGTTACAGTTTGAGCTATTAAGAGTTGGAGGAAGGTTGTTAAATGCTCCACTTCAATATGAAGCGAAGTTTCCGCTTTTGATGACGAAAGAGTCATATTTTATCAGATTGTATTTGTCACAGTTACATGTGATAAATTTTCATAGTGGAGCTAAATTCTTGATTAGATTGTTAAGGCAACGACTTTGGTTTGTAAACGCAAGAGCGTTAACCAGGAAAATAGTACGGAAGTGTATAATTTGTTTTAAGCTTAGGCCGAAACTATTGAACCAAATTATGGGTAATCTCCGTAAGGATCGTTTTGCAGGTCTACGACCATACTTAGTGTGTGGGGTAGATTTCTGTGGTCCAATCTTTACAACACTGCGCTTAAGAGGGAAAGCTCCACTGAAAACTTATATCGCAGTGTTCGTGTGTTTCTCTTTAAAAGCTGTCCATTTGGAAGCCGTATCGGATTTGTCAACTAAAACTTTTTTGGGTCGCCCATCAAAACAATGCTTTCGTTGCCGCACAGCAATCTAAGATGTTTGAAGCGGTATCGCAATCTGCCATTGCTGCTTAGCTAACGGATTGCGTCCAGTCGCAACAACTGAAAACCAAATGACTAATGCCCGAAAAAAACGTCGAGGTCGGTACAATGATCATCGTTCACGAGGACAACGTTCCGCCGCAAAAGTGGCAAGTGGGCAGAATCGTCGAAGTGGAGACAGGTCAAGACGGCAGGGAACGAGTAGTAAAGGTCCGCACGCGAACAGGAAACTATTGGAAACCTATTCATAAACTTGCGCCGTTGCCGTGTGATGAATTTTCGCAGTCTGCTATTGAAGCGCAGTCTTGCAAGCCCGCCGGTGTTGAATGAGATACAGTTTATAAAGTATTATTAGTCATTTAAGTCAGTTATAAGATAAATGAATTATTATTTGAATCCAAAGTTTACAATCATTGAAGATTGAATTGTCAAGTAACATGTATCCGTAAACTTTATACATTGTTGTAGCTTGTTTGTTTGTGAACATAGGCAACATTGTATAGCTAGCCAGCAATATGATGTAACTGTTGTACAAACGTTAAACTTATATTAGTATTGTTTAAGTAAATAAGGTACGGTTAAACTGGCACTGTTTGAATATTCTTAGTTAAATAAAGTCATTGTCCTAATGAAATTGATATTGAAAAGACGTGTATCGTATTTTTGGTGAAACTAACAAGTGTTGGTTATTTTTGTTTGGCATAACTGTTAGGCAATCAAAGTTGTTGTTGAAGCCGTGTATAAGCGGATCAAGATCAGGAATATAAAGCGTACGACGCTTAGCGAATTTCTGGTGGTTTTGGTGGCCGTCACAGATCAAAAACGCTTCATCGAACAATCGTGTTAAGTCATTAATTCCGAGAGTGAACCAGAAGGCACAGAGATTGAAGATTTTATATACGATTTGTATGGAAAAAATTTCTCAAGGGTGCCCTAAAAATTTTTTTCACCGATCTTAATGAAATTTTTTATACTAATAGTGCTGTTGGACCTCTGTAAATCCTGTAAATATTTTGCATCTAGTATGTAGGGTTTTCATTTTAAAGTGGTACTTTTGAACTGTACTTTTTAATTTGTAATATAACCGAATACAATTTGAGATGTAACACTCGTTGCATAGCTTATACCTATATGACACTGCCTTATTTTGGAAATTATTTTCAGTTGGATCTGACTGAAACAGAAATACATTGAGTAAGCTAAATAGCAATGGGGAAAAGAAAACATTTTGACAATCAAGCTAAAAACTCTGTGTGGAAAAATATTACTTAATTGATTAAAATATACAATTTTTCCTTAAGTTTGAAATATGTTGTCTTTATCAGGTCACCGTTGAGCCATCTAGAAGAATATTTTTATACTTACTTTGTCTTTTTTTTAGGTATTTCGTTCATTTCGATGCGTACAATATATGAAATTGCAAAAATATATCAAATTGATTAATATTTTCCATTTTTTATGTTTATTTTTCTTTTTCTTCTTTTTCTTTTGTTTATATTCACTTCACCGACCAAACTGTCAAAATAAAATGATCTGAACGTTATGAATTTTTTGACATTTTGGCTTTTTTTTGCCAGTTTTTACACTTTCTAACACTAACACTTCGTACTTAAATGACTAAAGCTGAACTGCTCACACATATAGAAATTTTTAATGCTTTTCTCTAGTCGAACTCTTCATAAACAAAACAATTTCAAAAATAAGGCAGTGTCATTAGCAGATTTTGATTCTTACTGTTATACAAAATAACATTTTCAACTAAAGTAAACAATGCAAATAAGAAACATAAAGCAAAATGATGCAAAGTGAGATTGTACTAATATTTTTAACTGAAATTAGAGGAAAGGAGAGTACGCTGCAAAATTTCGCCCGTCTCGTCGCTTTTAAGGAAACGGAAATATTAATTAGATGGCTCAACAGGCAGTCGACACCACAGGACGTTTAAAGGTTGGAAACTTCGTTTTGATGGTTGCTACTCGCCACAACCCGTCAGAACCTGGGTGCAATTCGATGACTCGACCAAGCGTGCACTTAGATGACGGTTATCTTTCATCAGCAATCAGAACAAGACTGCCAGTTCGGATAAGATCTGTTGTAGATTTGCATTTGGTTACAGCATGAAAGCGTTGTAGATATTCTCTCAACCAACGATTCCAAAAATGATCAAGCATCTGGCGTATGTGTTGCCATCTACACAACCTTGACACAGGCAAATTGATGAGCGACGGTTCCGGAATGCTAGTTAAATCAGAGTCGATTAAGAAGCATCCAGGTGATAGAGCACCGACATCAGTTGGATCATCGGACAAAGGGCACAATGAGCTTGAATTTAGCACAGCTTCAATTTGCGATAATAATGTTGTTAGTTTCTCAAACGTTAATTGAGTATCACCGATGATTCGCCGAAGATGATATTTTACTGATTTCAAACCATCTTCCCATTTTCCACCACAATGAGCAGATGGAGGATTGAATTTCCACTCACTCCCGTCTTTTCCGAGTAAACGTGATAACTTCCAAGCTCCTTTGATGATGTTTCAAAAAAACTTCATAGTTCTGCATCTGCGCGTACGAGATTTGTTCCGCAGTCGCTGCTTAAAGTAGCACAGATACCACGCCGTCAAACAATCCGCTTGTGCGATGCAAGAAAACCTTCTTCGGTGAAGTCTGAAGCCACCTCTAGTTGTAGAGCAGACGTTGACAGGCATGCGAATAGCACGATATATCCCTTATAACATTTCGAAGCCTGACCTCGCCATGTTTTTATTATTAGCGAGCCAGCACAATCTACACCAAAGTGTAGAAAAGGTCTCGAATGCGTACTTCTTTTTTACGGCAGTTGCCCCACGAGTTGCTTTGCAGTAACTACATGTAATCGCAAGATTGGCAAGCGCCCACCAATAATGCAGTACGATTATCTGGCAGTAAAATTGGATCTTTAGCGTCAGGATCGAGTGGTGTGTTACGTAGCCGCCCCCCAATGTGAAGCATTCCAGCACCACCTATAAATTGAATAAATTTAGAAAGTGAGTTGGTGTTTGAAAGCGAATGTCCTTTTGTTAGCAATGTAATTTCGAATTTAAAATAAGCTTCATTTCCGTACGACCGTTGAGATAATCGGACGAGTTCTGTGATCTCAGTGCTTATAAGTGAAGAAATCTCAAAAACATCCACAAAAATTTGCGAAATAGACGCTTTAAACAATCAAGTTAATTCTTGTTATGACTGTGAATATTATAGTACTAATAATAAAACATTGAACAACGAAAAACAAACAATCTGCAATAAAAATTTCTTCTCATATTTGGCTCATCACCTTATACATTATTGGAAAAAATAACTACACATAATATGAGTGCTAACAACGCTCTCTCACGAGACTCTGTACTAAGTAGTGCATACCTTACATCAAGACCTACCACACCAACAGCTATCTCCCCTGATCTTCATTTAGTTCCCCCTTCGTGGAACGAACAATGTACAACACCAACCACACCGCTTATAACAATTAATTTAGCAAATAGCTTCCCAATAACAATGAACAAAAATGCAGCGATCACAACAATTGCACCAACAAACACAACAACAACAACGACTACTTGCTCAACGTTTTTACAAGTCTCTGCAATAGTGTCATCAAACTCTACAACAAACTCAACGAACACAACAACAGCAACAACCTCATCAACTGTACACAAACAACAAACTAATCTCTCAAAGCAAACAACATATACAAAAAAACCCCGCCCCAAAACGAAAGATCATAGCGAAAGTAATTGTAACAACAACAATGCGCAGACAGTACTTAAACGAAGTCGTAATACGTCATCGCCAAATAAATTGAGCGATCAAACAAATAGCAACAAAAAATGAAAGAATAAGACACAAAGCACAAAGCAAAACACACTGAAATCATATTGGCTCAGTCAACCAACGTCATCAAACATGTTCGACATTCTGAACATAGACGACGCGTTTGATGACGAAGCGAACAAAATCGTCAACAGTGAGTCAAACAAAAATTCTAACACAAACGAAAATATTAACAATAACTCTCAAAATGAAGAAATGATTTATTATAATTTATATAATTTAATAATGAAAGTCAGCCAAAACCACCACCGATTTACGTTCAAATCCTTAGTCCACTTATAGAAGCCCTAAATGCACTCCCGCTAATTAAATACGAGCTAAAAGTGATTAAAAATAATGAAATAAAAATCCAACCGTCAATACACTATTCTGCTATTATAAAAATGCTACGTGAAAGGGAGACCCAATATTACACATTTAAGCCGAAAGATCAGCGTGGCTTTAGAGTTGTGCTTCGAAACATGCAACATTCAACTGATAAGGATGACATCAGAAAAGAATTGTCTGAATTGGGACACGAAGTTTTGAACATTCACAACATTAT
>JAWNPW010001436.1:0-11218 GCA_035078745.1 Diastata ussurica
CGATCTTATAAAATCTATTTGTCACAGTTTATATGTAATTTTATTGGTGTTTCTAATGAACAGCATATATTTTGATTATTTCAGAGTCAATTTCGGACTTGGCGCTTTCAAATCCGGTTGGCCATTAGTACGAACCTATTTGGCACAACAGCAAATTCGATGTGCTAAAATCAGCTCATTTTTCAATTGTAGCGCCGTTTACTTCGTTCATCGAATCGGACGTCACAACTTTGAATTTGAAGCGCCTCAATCGCATTCTTGCATCCAACTCTTTGGAAATCCGAATTCTTAACATTGACGCAACAGTGATCGAAATGGCGTTCTCCCACTCATGGACTGCCAGTGGAAACTATGTCCTTATAAGGGACGACATTCTACCACCAATGAAGTGGCCATTGGCAAGAGTTATGGACCTTGCTGATATAGTTGCCGTTTCACGTACAAGCGCCAGAATAACAAGCCATTATGTCACGAAGTTATGCATTTTATCAATAAATAATGGTCTTGAAAGGTGTAACCGTCCAAAGGGTGGAGTATGTTTGGGGCAGCAGCAGTCAATAGCATCATGAAATCATTATGAGTTGGTTAATCTATTCTCTTTATATGTTTACGTATTAGCATAAAGATAGTTCAAATTTTAACTCTCTTTATTTCATTCGTCTTGTTCGTATCATAAATCGATTGCACTCATTAACGGAGATTCTCTTGTCTAATTTTGTTTTTGTCTCACATTGTCAATGATTAGCAATTCGATCGTCAACTAAGCAAGTCGTTTTTTTTTAGCATTACAAGTTTATCATCCCGCAAGCAAACATAAGCACTTACATACATAAATTATAAGTATCACTGCGTCGTACGCAAAATAAAACATGCACTCAATTTCGGTTGCCATTGCTTTTGTAAATTGTTTTCTTTCGGAAAGGGGAAAAAAATTGTAGTTTCATTTGCATATTTGCAGTTGTTAGCACAATAAAACACTGCACATTTTATTTTAATAATCTTTTTCTTTTAATTTTACTGTTTTTGGATATTTTTTCGCTGAATTGTTGCACAAATTAGAAATTTCGTCAATATTTATACTGAAACTTATATAAATATAAAATTATTGAGAATCTCATACGTCACACTGAACAGTCGTTCGAAAAATGTTTGTGATGTTATCAAAACAATTTGATAATTTTATGCTAGCCTCACGCAAACTGTTTGAACAAAAAGAAGAAGGCAAATTCAAAAAAATAAAACAAAATAACAATATCATTAACTATAAAGTAAATACTAAACTAAAAATAGATACACATAAGGTAAGTTATCGTTATTTTTATTGCTATTGCTTCAAAAATAGTTTCACAGCAATAATTTTATTCTACAGATTGAATGGATTTGCAGCATTTGACCAATATGCCAAACTCCTTCTAAATCACCCGAAGAGGAAAAGCGGCAACGGCACAGATGAGCAGTTGGAGCTTGATAATATTTTATGTTAATATTGATATGGTTTGCGAGTTTGTGAGTTGAGCTTGAATTATACACAATCACTTTTCTATCTTCGGCCGAATACATTTTTCCGATTTCGGTGGCAAATAAAATAAATTTTCCCAATGTTTACAAATAAAATTTGTGTTTCATTTGTTTCACAGCTGATTCGAAAATCGCAGCGCAAATATCTATCGTGTGAGTGTATCAAAATTTTTGCGTGTGGCAACGGTAACAGGCAAAATTTGACAACTCACGTGACAACGAAATTTGACAGATGCACAGGCTAACTCCTTATGCCTTGGTTATCATGGATGTAACGTGGCGTAGACTTTCCGTAAGAAATGTCACTTTAGCATATATTTGAACGAAAAGACAGAGAGTCAGTTATAATGAACGTAAAGCGACGTGAAGTAGCGTAGATTTCTGTTGATATTAGATATTCAAACGAAAAAATATGAAATAACCTATTTCGGTTTCTTGATTAAATATTTATCTTTTGTATTTTTTAACGCGTATAAAAAATAATGGAGGAACTATTAATCGAATTTGTTAAAAAAAAAAAGTGAAGTTTTGTATAATTAGCAGAAGAGCCAATATAGGCTTAATATACCATTTTCCAACACAATTTTTTCAGTTTTATATTATAATTGCTATTTTTGTTTCCTGAATCCCAATTTCAATATCACGTTTTACTCATTTAATGAAAATTGTCTTCAAAAACACAATTTCATTATATATTTGTTCATTTTTCTTTTTCCTCTTTTCTGTTGTAAACAAAAACAACTGCTCTATCGGACATAGCTAAACGTAGTATAATAACTGGCTCTACGATTTCTTACGTTACATCACGTCTCGTCTAGTCTACGCCACTCCACGTCCATTATAATCAAGGCATTACCGTGTGAGAGCGACTTTACTCTAGGCATCGAGACAAGCCTTCATTATTGTGCGTAAAATATCATGTATATATAATAACGCCTTCTGTGGTGCAAGTGGTTAGCATGGTACCCGCTCATACGGAAGGTCTGGGTTCGACTCTCAGTTAAGTCAGAAAAATTTTGACTTAAGAAGTGGATGTAGAAAGTGCTGTTAAAAATATTGTATACAATAATACAATCTTTGATAACTTGAAAATATAAGGCTTAAACAAAAAAAAAAAACATTGTAAAAATAAATGTTAAGCGATGAAAACAAGAAAAACAAATACATTTTTCGCTTTGTGTTCTCTTCAGGCTGACTTCTTTTAGAACGGTAAATTTTTTAGTTGTTCTCATTTTCTGTTTGAAAAAAATTTTGCTTACAGAAAGAAACTACTCTACTGGTTTCAGAAATTTAATTTGAATTTTTTTTTTTTTGTAATGTATTTCTCTCCGTGTAATAAGATCGATATATGAAATTTGATACCATAGAATGTAACAGTAAAGCACTCAATGCTTCGACACTTAGAATCCGATATTACTTCAACTACAACTGGCAGTTGAGTTCGAACTTTTAAGAAAAGTGGTACATTCTTTACTTCAGTGTCAACGCAACGAAAGTTGGCGAAGTTTCAACTTTTGGCGTGCGTTGAGTTCTTTGACATCTATGCCGAATGAAAATAGCATCGTTGTTATCTTAGCAATATTGCTTACATAATAGAATAAAGAAACTAAATTGATTTGAATGATTATAAGTTAATAATAGTGAATTATAAGGTGCTAAAAATTATTGTGCAATTATTTTATTACAGTGAACTCGGGATAACGTCAACTAATTAAAACCGCGAGTGTTGACGTTTATCAGATTGTTGACGTTTTTTTATGTGCAAATTTAAGATCAAAATATTATTTATACTTTACAAATTAAAAATTTAATCAAATTGAAAGCAAACAAAAAGCAATTCCAAAGAAAATCTGAAAAGGTTCCCAACCTTAATAAAAGCAACAAAAATATTTTATATGAGACCATGACATACATTTTTATAATTTTACATATTTTAAAAAAATTTGTTATTTTTTTCTTCTCTCCAATATGCGATCCTAAAATAAATAAATAAATAAATGATTGAAATACAGCTTTCTCCCTTAAATGCTTTAATACATTATGTCATTTTGCTCAATGTTCTCGCATTCAGCCCTATTCAAAGCCCGAATAAAAATTTCGATGGCTTCTTTTGGTTTTATTGTTTGCAAATTTTGATCGTTGGTTTTGTGACACCATTTTTCGTGGCGCTACCGTCGTCTCTCGTCGCGCAGCACGCTATCGTTCATACGCGGACCATTATTAATACATGTACAAATCTCATGCATATATAGCAACACAGTGCCGAAAATTTTTGTTAGCGAATTTTTTAAGAATAAATGTGAAGCGATGAAATCAAGCAAAGCTAACACATTTTTCGTTTTGTCGTCTGTTCATGCTAAGGATTGCAAACGTTGCAAACAAAAGTGTTCACGAAAACGGGGTACCCGGGTATTTCGATAGTTTTCAGTAAACCGAAAACCGGTTCTGGGTTCTGATAAAGTATCAGAACCTGGTTCCCGGGTTTACATTTTAAAATTACAATTTATTATTAAAATCCTTGACAAGCTTCTCTTTTTACTACATTGAGACAAGACGGCAATAAACTTAACGCTTTAACGAAATCATTTTAAAAACTATACTTTATTGCCATATAACATTAGCAATTATAGAGCAGAGAAAAATGGTATCGGGATTCACTGAATTTTTTTGTCTTCTTTTTGCCATCAACGTCTATACAAAATCAATACACCATAGTTGAAGTACATTACCGCCAAACGATGAAAGTGTGGATATTTTGTTTTTTTTACGATCCTACTTTAAGAAGACTGCAAAGTAAAAGTAAAAGTTGAACTATATCAAGCCCTTACCGCCAAAATAACTTAAGTCACAAAAAGTAAATTTTTCAGAAGAAGGTTTTTTGAAATTACCTTTGGACTCAGTGCAGGTATTAACATGAAATTTAAAATTTAAGCTTTATGTTGAGTAATTTATTGATCCAAATAAATGCATTGGCCTTTTTTTGAAAAATGTAGGAGTTTGGTGCCTTAAGTTATTTTCGCTGTCATCTCTGTCAATTAAGTTAATAAACTTTTTTTAAAATTTATTTCAAATATTTGAACAACTTAAAACGTAAGCAATTCATTAAGTTTAAAATTAATAATGGAAAAAAAAAAAAAAAAAATTGTAGAGTCAAAATTAACTTAAGTGACACCACGCGGTAAGAAAATTTGTAAACAAAAGTATGTAAATGTCACTTGAGTTATTTTTGTTTTGGCTTTATTTTCGTAACGGTAAATGTGGAAGCAAAAAACCTGTTTTGGAAAAAAAGTAAATTTTGTTTACGAATTAATTAAAGCATATACTCATCATAAACTTTCGTTCTGTAACTTTTCTTTTAAAGCTATAAAAATCTAGAAGCATGCGTGGTCAATTTCCGTCTATTGCAGATAAGGTAACCGATAAAGTAAAAAAAATTTTCTTATTTCTTTTTTTTTTGAACAAGCATCTTGATTAAATGGGTATATCTATTTTCCAGTGACCATGACAGTTAAAACTGTTAAAATGATTTTTGTTTAAATTGTATTAGCTATTCAAAACACATAACCAACTGGGCTTTTGAAATTTGATAATATGAAAAATTTATAGTATATGTGATTTCGAAATAGAAATTTTCTTAATGACTGGCAACATGCTTCGAAAGCGCAAGAAACACAATTTTTTTTTTGGCCTGAAGACTGTAACATTTTCTGAAATAAATTTTTAGGTGGCTTTACAGGATCTTGAAAAAAAAAGAAAAATTGACATCTTCATAGCTGTACGTATTAATTTTTTACTTGTATTTTTTAAAAATAATTAAATATTCACTTTCTATTATAAACTTAAAAATTTTCTTAGAATCGGGTACCCAGTTTTCAAAAAAAAAAAAAAAAGCTCCGAAAACCGGTTTTCTGCAAATTCACACGATCTTGCAAGCCTTAGTTCAATTTTTGTCAGTTAGAAACAAAAATCCTGTTGCAGAAAAAATATTTTTAAACTATCCAAAATAGAATATTTTGTTAAGTGTTTTATTTTTCTTTCTACATTTTTTGAAAGTTAAAAAACAAATTGCTGTTGCAGAAAGAAATTACACTGGTTTGAGAAATTTGGTTTGAAAGTTTATTTTCTAATGCCAGTCTCTTCGTGATCGCAGTGGATTTATATTTAAATAAATATCGTGCATTCAGTATAATAATAATTTTCCATCACTCTTTCGTACATATCGGCGTGAACGTTGACAATTTAGCGTTCGATATTTTCCCTACTGAAAAACCCATTATTTATAAAAAAAAAAACAGTAAAGTAGCAACAGTCGACTTAGGGAGCTTAGTGGGATACCCTTCACCTTCTATATTTTCATTTGTAATGTAATTTTTAAGTCAACTTCTTTGGCTGAAAAGTTTTGTAAAAAGTTCGTTGCTCAACTCTTTTAAAATTACAAATATGGGATTAAAATGATAAAAAGTAGGTGAATCATGCCAAGTTTTGGACAGAATATTTATATCACTGGTTGGCATAAATGTGCCATAAAATATTGATATATTGTATTTTGTAGGAGTTATAGACAGAAAAGTGTCAAAAAGGCTCAAAAACACACATCGTTGGACTGGAGGTAACCGAAAAAATGGGCCGATCAAAAAAATTTTTCAACTTCATCTTACTGTGTGCATGAGTAATGTGTGTACCACATTTGGTTTCATTCGTCTGGATTTTTTTTTGCGTACGTACAGACGGTCAGACGAACATAGGCAGATAAATTTTCTCTTTCGATGCTGCTCAAGAATATATGTACTTTATAGGGTCTCCAATCATTACTTTTGGGCGTTACAAACGGACGCAGAAACTTAGTATACCCTCGGTGAAGAGTATAAAAAGAGAGAATGCTATTGTCGGTTAGAATCGACTAATTAAACACCCTTCCCCATCTCTTACTACATTTATACGCATACCTTATTTGAAAATAAAAATTTAGGAAACAAAAAATTTCCACGCATAAACGCTGAGTTAGTTTTTTAATTTGCAAATAGCTAAGTCACAAAAACAAGTCGGGATAAGTGAGGCTATTTGCAAATAACGCGCACGGCGTTGCCATTTTCAATATATAGTTGGATATTTCATAGCATAAAACTGGATATTAACAGTCAGGCAACATTAATTTATTCTACGTATAAACGGTAAGTTACTTATTTGCAAATAATTTTTATTTGCAATAACATGTGCGTATAAACGTAGTATGTATTTGCATTTAGAGGATAATCTTTAAGTCAACTTCTCTGGTGAAAAGTTTTTGTAAAAAGTTAGTTGCTCAACTCTTTTAAAATTTTGCTTGATTGCCAAAACTCACTTCGCTCACCAATCATATTTCAAGATTAAAAACTATGATACGTATCACTGTGTTCATTCAAACCATTGTGCACGAAGAGGTAGTGCAGTTATAATTAAATCCAACATAAAGCAATATGAAGACCAAAAATTCCAATCCTCAACGGTTATAATAGAGGTTGAAAACCAGCCTTTCTCTATAACAGCGCTATATAGTCCACCAAGACACAATATTCAATGCGAGCAATATCTAAATCTGCTAGAAAAACTGGGTGACAGATTTATTATTGGAGGTGACTTCAATGCAAAGCATACGCTTTGGGGTTCAAGGCTAACTACATCTAAAGGGCGTCAACTGTTCAAAGCAGCAAAGTTAAAAGAATGCAACTTTATCTCAACAGGGAAATCAACTTATTGGCCAACCGACAAAGAAAAAATTCCCGATTTGATGGAATTTTCATCAAAAATTTCTAAATTCTTCCTGCAAGTGGAAGATGGGTTAGATATGAATTCTGACCATTCACCTATTTTCCTAACGTTGAGTCAAAATATAACAGAAAAAGAGTCCTCCTCATTTTTAACTAATAGATTGACTGATTGGAATTACTTTCAACTGGAACTGAAAGCATGCTGAAAAATGCTACATGGCTAAGTACACCATCGTTACAATGTAAACATGCTGGTAGAAATTATCCGAGGGAAGTAAAAGAAATGGTTGCGACAAAGCGTATTCTCATGCGAAAATGGCAACACACAAGGTCAAAACTATTTGCAGATCACCTCAAAATAACATTTTCACATAACGACAGTAATGAAAACAACATGGATTACAATTTAAACTACGAAAATATCGATTTCATACCAAATGCTACAAGCAAACAATAACTGAATTATGCACGGGAAAGGCACCGGGTTTTGATCTCATTACATCAGAGGTACTTCAACAATTACCACATTCGAGCATTTTATACCTTACACGCATCATGAACGCATGCTTTCAGTTAAAATACGTGCCTATCTTCTGGAAAGTCGCAGAAGTCATTATGATTGCCAAAGCAGGCAAACAACCTCACAATGTTTCATCGTATAGACCCATTTCTCCGCTACCAATATTATCGAAAGTTCTCGAACGATTATTCATCAATCGACTGATGCCAATCATTGAACAGAAAAAACTGATACCAACTCATCAATTCGGATTTAGAAGCAATCACTCAACCATCGATCAAATTCATCGAATCACTGACATAATTGAAAAATTTCTCGAGGGAGAAAAGAATGCTCTGCTGTGTTTTTGGACGCATCCCAGGCTTTTGACAAGGTATGGCATGCTGGACTATTAGATAAACTTCGGCCTCATCTCCCTATGATTTTCTGCGATTTCCTACAGTCGTATCTATCAGATCGTTTTTTCAGAGTTAAATACGAAGTCGCATACTCTGAACTAACAGAAATAAAGGCTGGTATCCCACAGGGAAGCATATTGGCACCCATTCTTTATCTACTCTATACATTTGACCTACCATTAGGTACAAATTACATTACTGCAACATTCGTTGACGACACGGCACTCATAGATATAGGTGGCACAGTGGATGAATCAGCGAAAATACTTCAAGTTGTACTAAAGGATGTGTGTAGCTGGACAAAAAAAATGGCGTATCAAACTAAACATTTCAAAATTGACACACGTTGACTTCACGAACAAAAAAATTCAGCACCATCCACTTTATATCGAAGCAATTGAGATACCGGACTCAAACTCTGCAAAATACTTAGGCATTACTCTAGATGCAAAACTTCGTTGGAAAGAGCATGTCAATGCATGAAATAAAGTTCAAACAAAGGTACTTTCTTATTGGTAAGAACTCGGTGATACCCACATATAACAAACTGTTGTTGTACAAACAAGTCCTAAAGCACATATGGACGTATGGCATACAGCTCTGGGGCTGTGCATGCAAAACTGAAGTGTCGAAAATTCAAAAATTCCAAAATGAAGTATTGAGATGCATAGTAAATGCGATTTGGTATGTCCGCAGCTCAAGTAGAAACTGCAGAGCGGCTCAGTCGTCACGTGAATGATGAAGTCTCGCGGCTCATTCATACATCCAGGATAGTAAGAAGACTAAAACGCATGAAGACACTTCCCAAAAAAACAAGCACATTTTTAATTAATATTCACATCATTAGAATTTATTCTTAAAAACTTTAAAACTATTAAAAAAGCATTTTTTTGTAAGATACGAGAGCAAAAATAATCCAGCATGGCCGCCTGAAGTATGTGCGTGAATGAAGATGCCAATAAAGTTCGAATGTCTGTAAAATTATTTTCGAACTTTATTGGCAAGTTCGAATGTCTGTAAAATTATTTTCGAACTTTAATACTTTTTATTTTCTAGCAAGTACATAATAAATTTCTTGAACAAATTGTTGTTAAATATTTTAACATATATGGAAAACTGTTTTCAATCTGTAAATGATTGATTTAAAAAGATTTCAAGACTTCTTGCGAACGATAACTCGAATATCTATAAGTTGGCAGATCAAGTGCTTGGAAACAGCACACTTCATTTTACCTTTGTTTATCTTGCTGATGATTGAAATTAGGTCACTAATTAGGTAACTATCCAAATTTTGATCTTTTTTGGCATTAGAAGGTAGCAACATCATTTTAATAATTTATTAACTTCAATAAGTAATCAAAACACCTACAAAAAATTTTCAACTTTTGTATTCATAGCCAATAATCTCTAATTTCCACTGTGAACGTCTAATTTATTGAAAAACTCACTGTGAATAACTTATTTCGAATTTTCGAACCAATTTGGCAAAAACGGTATAGATTCTGTGACACCAAAAAAAAAAAATGAATGTGAATCTGACTTCGAAAATTAATGTAAAACGAATCGAAAGTCATGACACCCCTGATAATAAATTGTTAAATAAAAGAGAAAAAAATAAATAAAAAAACTCTTTTAAAATGACAAATATTCGATTAAAATAGTGAAAAGTGGGCGAATCTCGTTTTTGAAAGAATATTTACATCATTGATTGACAGAAATTTCGTAAGAAAATATTGTATTTTGTAAGATTTATGACACTGAAAGTGGCAAAAAAAAAAAAATCCCAAAAACACACATCGGTGTACTGGAGGTGTACCCGTACATTTTAAACTTACAGATGGGGCACATTTACAGAGTGTGTACGAAATTTGGTTCGATTATCTCAACTCCTATAGTTGTGTCTAAATTTTCATTAAAAAATATAAGATTTATAAGATTTTATTGCAAAATTTTGATATCGTTAAAAGTGTGCCGTCAACAAGAAAGAGTTGAAAACCTTTTTATTTATTTGCTTATTTGTTAAGGAGGAATATAAAAGAATTTAAAGAATATAGCATAATATTTCACATAAACATTGACATACAAGAATTCACAATCAAGAATTACTACTGATGATACCACTTCTGCAGCGGACCATCGCCGGAACGTTCTGAGCGACCATTTCGAATATACATAAGTAGATTATAAGAACCCGAACGCATCCACGTTTCTGTAAATACAATAATATTAAATTGAAAACTGACACTAGTATGCACAAAAGGTTCTTTTAATTTTGTGTTTAAACCATGAACGTTCTGGACGTGAACTTTGACTTCACTTTTTTTAGATCTACTGCGTGGAACACGTTACATCGTTCACATTCGATGTTTAACCTTTCTGCAGGTTATATTTTTTTAAATTAATTTTTAGATATATATGGCAGCTATAACTGAAACTGATCTGCTCAATTTTTACAGATTTATGCTATAATGATAAGCGAAGTTCGAAATTCGCGAAATTTCATCAGTCTTTTTCAATAAATAAAAAAGCGACACAATTGCTTCTATTCTATTTTCTTCCATATGACCTTATTTTGCTCACTCCCAAAAACTATGAGTGTATTTTTTTATTTATTTATTTTTGATTTGGAATGGTTATGAACAAGATACTTTTTGAACATATTCTTCAGAATTGTCAGAGGCGCAGAAATTTTTTTTCATTGTAAGTTGAATATAAATCAAACAATTTCATTTAAAGTCGGTCAACCCGTACAAAAAATATAGAGGTTTAAAAAATGGATTTTCAAAACCTTGACGGCAATTTTCAGTGCTTCATTTTCGTGTCAAAAAGTACTACCACTTAGGCCTATTTTTTTTTTATTATACCATTCAACTGGTTGAATAGTATATTAACTTTGAGCAGATGTTTGTAACGCATACAATGAAACGTCGTAGACCCCACAAAGTATATATATTCGTAATCAGCATCACCGCAGAAATCCATTGAGCCATGTCCGTCTGTTGCTACGCAAACTAGTCCCACAGTTTTAGAGCTAT
>JAWNPW010001437.1:0-11211 GCA_035078745.1 Diastata ussurica
ATCAAAAATTATAGTTCAAGAGAAGTTTTTTGGATCGGCCAAAAAAAGCCGAATTCGCCTATTCCGCTTCTTAACTATATTCTTTGATAATAATTTGTCTCATATCCATTTTGCCGGAAATTTTTATAATAGAGCAAATTATATTATTTTTACCTTTCGGTGCAATTACGTTTATCCGTTTTCATTCACAAGGAAGCCGCGTTCTTTTTTTTGGATGATCGGATGTATCCATTACTTACAATTAAAAAGTTTTAAAAAATATCTGGCGGATATACGCAATATACGCAAACAAATAAATAATTGCCATTTGATGAACACGACAAAACAGAAAAATCAAAAATTATAGTTTTTCGGATTGGCCGAAAAAAGCCGTTTAAAGCCTTCTTCAAGAAACGATCAAAATATTCAGTTATTTTTATTTTTTTTTATTTTTATATAATTTTATAAAATTTTTTTATGATTTTTTATCAAATAAAGGATTCTGGATATGTCGTATTTTTTGGGTTGAAAAAAAATGCAATGCAATTTGCATTCCTTTTCCGTTTCTTAAAACTAAACTTCTTTATAAACAAACTTGCTAAAAAAAAATAATTAATAAATACATTTTTTACTTGAAAAAAAAGAAAAATATTAAGAAAATATTTCTTTTTTTAAGTTCCAGCGGCTATAGGCGGAAATTGGTCAGCCCTTTTCCTAGATTTATCACTTTAAAAAAAATGTTCCAAAACAAAATTTTAAGCTGAATAAACAGTTTGGAAAAAATAATTGCACCACTATGACATTTTTATTTATTATTCAAAAAACCAACAATTAGTGATGGTATTTTTTCAAATAATATTTAAAATATTTCTTCACCCTAAAAGTAGTAATGTTTTGGAACAGTTATCGATATTTTGTTTTTGCAATTCGAAGAAAAAAGGGCTAAAAAATGTCGAGAAAAAAGTAGCACCACTCACTCATTCTTGATAGAATCCGTTATATTTTGCAGAATTTTTTTGATGGGAAGCACGTGTTTAAAATATTTGATTTTGATTTAATTATTTCGATCATCAAGTTCAAGATAAATCCCATATTATAAATAAAATTTGTCGTGGAAAACACTGCAGTGCAGAGAAGCGATAAATAATCAAAAAACTAAAAATGGATGGAAAATCTTATAGAGAAGAAACTAACTAGCAACAATTGAAAGCTTGCCTCAGCGACAGATTGGACAAATTTTCAAATGCGAGTTGCGGAAAACTGAAATCACAAGACTGGTGTGACGAAATTCGAGTGTTAGTTTAGTTTTGGGTTATGTGTGTTTTGTTACTACATTGAATATTTGAGAATCATTGATTTTAGAACGCTGACAATAAATTTATACGTTTGATATTTTTTTTGGAAGTTTTGTTCATTTTTTTATAAATAAATTAATTTAAAAATTGACGCATTGTGCTTGATTGTCGATAAATAATCCAAAAATGTTCCACGAAATTTGCACTATATTGACGACAATAAAGCGCAATGAAAAAACGCTTCGGAAATGTGCGCTCGCCATTTTTTCTCTACTATATTTCAAGAACATATTTAAATTTTTTCATCTTTTTTTTTACTTATTTTTTTTGTGTATATTAGTGTAAGTGATGTGCGTTTCGAATGCTTAAACATATATACATAATTCTTTTTCCTTTTTTTGTAGTGTTTCTGTGCTTATATATTTTTTTTTTTTTCAAACCTAAAATTATCGTTAGTCTTTTTTTAAAATTTTTTTTTTTTTTTTAATTTCGTTATTTATCGTCGTTTTGTTTTAATTCATGTGTTTGAATTTTAGCTCGTTGAGTTGGTTTGTTTTTCATATTTTTTACATGATTTTTTCCATTTTTTTTTTTTTTTAATTTCTTTTTATAATTTATACTTTTTTTTATGCCTAACTAAAATCTACAAAAAATGTACAAAATTTGCCGTACTTTATCTTTCATTTACTTTTGTTTTTTTTTATAAATTAATTTCTCAGTTTCAACATAAGCTTCGATTATTATTTTTTTTTCTTTTGTTTTTATCGCTACCGAAGGCAACTGAACAGTTTTACAATCATTCATTTTTTTATTTTTTACAAATTTTTCACATAAATTAAACTTTTGCCGACTAAAGAAATTTTAAATTAATAGTCGAAGATGTGAAATTAATCTAAATTAAATTAAAATAAGGCCAGCTTACGGCAAGCTGCATTTGACATAGAAAAGTCCATTTCGGAAAGTTCTCATTAACAATTCTACACAGAACTCTGAAAGGGTCGAAAGACTCATAGTTCGAGCGGCACCGGTTCAATCGTAGCGGTACAATATACCTGGAACATCATCCTGACACCACAAAGAATAATCTTTCAAGCAGGAACGGGCTGTCAACTTCACCAGAAAAAATCTTATGGATGAAAAGAGAGCTGAGCATAGGACGTCGAGTTTCTAACGACTGTAAGTTAATCAGTTTTAATCGACTTTCGTAAGGAGGAAGATCAAATAGAGAGCTCCAGTTGAGATGTCTGAGCGCAAACAACAGAAACTGTTTTTGAACAGATTCAATCCTGTTGGCATAAATATTATATTGCGAGTTCCAGATAATAGCGCCATACTTCATTGTTGGTCGAACAAGTGTGATAAATAATGCCTTCGTAACGTACGAATCCTGAAACTCCTTAGCCCACCTCTTAATCAGCCCAAGCAATGACTTCGCTCGGTTAACCATTAAATCAATATATTTGTTAAAAGACAGTTTTTATCCAGCCAAATTCCAAGAACCTTAAATAAATCCACGCGTTCAAGAGCAACGTTGTTTAGGATATAATTATGTGCTTTTGCCTCTCTTCGTCAAAAACTCATAACAGTACATTTTTTGACGTTCAGTTGAAAATGAATAATATCACACCAATTCGCCACACTGTCAATATCAGTTTGTAGTTGAAGAAAAGCATCACAACTATCAAGCGTCTTAAATAGTTTCGCGTCATCAGCGTAAGGTAAAATTCTCAAAAAAGCAGATAGCAGATCCTGTGAGAATCTGACTTGACTGCTTCGATTTAGAAACATGAAGGCGAAATAGTTCATTTAACGTATCATAAAATTTCTTTACAGCAACGTCAACATCAATCACATTAAATACAGCACCCCAATCTATAGCTAATAGATTAAAATTAAGTGCGGCATAGTTGGCTGTGTGAAAATTCCATTTTTGTGTGGATTTCAAATTAGATGAAATGAAGGATGGTGGAAGTCTCCAGGAAGCGAAAATGGCGCAATACGGATCAATGACACGTCAGTAAGTGGATCCACAAATATTAGCTCTAAGAGTTTGGCATTGGCGTTCCGAATATTATTTATTTGCTGCACTGGTAAGTTCAATAAAGAATCGATGAATTCGCAACTGTGAGACGGACATAAAAAATATATTTTAAAATATGTTGCTAAATCCCAGTTAGGCGGCAAGTAAGAAGAAACAAATATAAATTTAAATTCGGCGAGATCAATTCAACTTTTACATCAATAAACTCAACATCTGTGGTGTCATTAACAGCAATAATTACAGCAGCGAGAGAAGATCTTACAGTAATCAACACACCCTCACAACGTCGTTCTGCTCGATCAAACCTAAATACTTGTCGCAAAGAACTTCATGGACAAGGATATCAGCATGAAGTCAGGTTTCAGTTAGGGAGATTATATCGCAGGCAGAAATTACAATTAATCTCTGGAAGCTTTGATCTTCGACCACGAACATTCTGATATAGGATAGAGAAGCAGGCATCTAGTTTTTTGAAATTTGTCCAACATTAGGCACATAGTCATGCACCACTACTGGAGTTGGCCAAAAATGAACTTTCGCAATTTCCTCGAAATTAGTCGCTGGAAGAGTCACCTTAAATGATGCTACATCACGTGGCGATGAAAAAACAAATTTATATACATCTAGACTCGGAATAGGCTTATAAAAAGTCGAGATGTACTGCCGTATTTCAGTTTCTGTGACATCCCTAACTTATGGGTCCGTGGTGTAGAAATGGCAAGAGGTATTTCGGTGTCATTTATTTTTATCTAATTTTCATCGTCAACGCTACTTCACTCAACGATGATAGCGATTTCATCGCATTTGCGGAAGTAGACGGTAAATACAAGGTTTTCTGATTTTGTTTTTCTTAGACACATTTGGGAGTTTTTAATGTTTAGTTGATATTTATTGTTATGTTGGCGGTGGTTCTGATGCCAAATAACTTGTGTTACGAGTTTTTATGATATCATTATGATATTTAATGTAGTGGTTACTTTAAAATAGTAGGTCAGTGGACATGTTGGAGATTAAATAATTAACGCCATTGCACGATGCAGCTAAAAAATATTATATTAGAGCAGGTAAAGTCCATATGATCTTTACATATTTTGTAGAGTTTTCGATTCTTTCTTTTCAACTATACAAAATATATCTTCGGCAAAGGGTATTTAAAAACAGTTTTCAACTTACCGCAGATAAATTTTTTAAATGCCAGTCGGGATCTGCTTCATCTTCAGAATTTAATATTTCAACATTTTTCCCCTATTCAAAACAGATTTACTGATAATAAATAAAACCAACGTCGCCCACCGCCTATAATAATAAATTGTATACTTTCATAAATCAACATCTAAATCAAGAGTTCTCAATCCATTTAAATAACAATGATGTGTATAAACTAAACGTTCAAGATGCAGATGACTACCGCAACATGACAAAAATGTTAAACGAATCAAACACACCTTGGTACTCCTATGCAGACAAAACAAGTTATGATAAAAAACATTCACCAGTCATTTGAACCGGAAGCAATTATTGATGCATTGATTAACCAAGGCCTAAAAGCCACAAATGCAACAAATGGAACAAACAAGCTTAAATTCAGAACAAAGGAGCCACTCAATATGTTTTTAGTTTCATTCGAATCTTCTGAAGACGTCCAAAGAATTTATAAAATAAATAAGTTGCTTGGATCAATCGTTAAAGTATTTAGAACCACAAAAAAAAAAAAACTAATCAGATCACGCAATGTAAAAATTGTCAGACCTATGGTCATACTAAAAACTATTGCTCTAAACCACCAAGATGTGTAACTAACTGATAATTGTACAAAACTTGAAAGTGAGCTGAAATTAATGGCAAAATATTAGCGCAAATTCTAACAAAATTATCGAAACAAGAAGAAATGTTGGAATCTTTGTACAGGAGACTGGAAAAGGCTGAAAACAACTTATTTCGACAAGTGAATTAAGAAAAACAAAATGGCTAACACAATTAAAATAATGTTATGGAATGCGAACGGCCTTTTGCAATAAAAACACGAACTACAAACAATCATGAACATCGAAATTTCGATATCTGTCTCATATTTGAAACCCATCTTCTAAATCAAAGTGTGTGATCGTTTGATCAGAGTTGAACCGAAATTGCTCAGGAAGTTCCTTTTGCGTTATTAAAGAAAACTGAAGTTTCTTGATCTGTTGCACTGCATTACATTAAATTTAAAGTTTACAATTTGCACTGCCCTTTTCACTAACTGTAGGTTTGTTGATGACCGTCAATCTTATTCTAACTCTCTTTGTCGACTGATTCTTATCTTCTCTTCCAACTCACTCGATGTGTGTTGGTTTCGTTGCTCGTATTACAGCTGTTCGTTGATGATTTGCTCTTGTTGTTGAAAAACAGTGACGCTTCTTTTCGAGCGATTTCGTTGATAACACTTTATGTTCAAATCTGAACATGCCGAGCGCCCAATGCTGGATCAGCATGAATATCGCAACTCCTTGGTAGATGACTGCAACAAAAAATAAAATTAAATTTTTTGAATTATTTCAACTGATACATGACAACCTGAGCTGGTGCCTTTCTTTTCAAGTGGTAAAGAAAGCACCAAAGAAACTTCTCCAAAAATGTAACGATGACATGATTGACTGTCTGCTGGGCGCAATATGTTTATGAAGATTTGTTTTTATTGAAGCTAGTAGTGTGTGTAAAAAAAATGTGTTTGTGTGAAAAATGTGATTGTGAATTTACTGAAAGAACTTATTTGCTATGAACAGGAATTGGCAAACGACAAATTTCAAGAATCGAGCGCTTGTATAGACCAAACTGTGTGCGAACTGCGATCAAGCGTACAAGATCATCATTCCCTGGGTGCACTTCCACAATTCCTCCCAAAATCCATTCTTGTGGAGGTAATCTGTCGTCCTTCACGATCACCATGTCCTGTATTTTGAGATTAGGTGTTTCCGCAAGCCATTTCGGTCTAGCTTGTAAATGTGAAAGCCAATCTGCGGTCCATCGGTGCCAGAACTGTTTGAGCATTCGTTGTATTTTCAAATAATGTTGCGTTGGTACAAATCCAACTTCAGTCGATTCAGCTGGAGCAAGCATTGTGTCCCCTATCAAAAAATGAGCAGGAGTGAGAGCACTCAAATCGCCCGGATCTGAGGTCAAAGGGCTCAAAGGCCTCGAGTTTAAGCATGCTTCTATGCGAACGAGAACTCTAGCCAATTCTTCATATGTCAAAATATTGCTGCTCACTGTGCGTTTGAGGTGATATTTTACCGCTTTGACATTCGCCTCCCAGAGCCCTCCAAAATTTGGGGAATGTGGCGGACTAAAATGCCATTGAATATTGCAAACCGCTAGCTCCGGTACAATTCGACCGACAAATCGCTGTATTGCCCACAAAAAATGTTCAGTTGTCATACCGGTGACAGCTTCAAGATGTACAGCTTTGGCAGCCAAACAGATAAAGATGGCGATGTACCCTTTATAGATGGTGTGTTCACGATACTTGAACTATTTTAATTCATTGGCACCTGTGTAATCAACCCCTGTTGCTAGAAATGGTCGCGACGGTGGGTTGACTCGATTTAATGGCAAATTCCCATCAGCTGAGAGGACATTTTTGGATTGTTGCGAAAGCACCTCACAGATCAACTCTCTTTTTACAGCTTGCTTGCCGTTAATTATCCAAAATTGCTGTCGGATTGTCGCAAGAATCAGCTGCGTCCCACCATGTAACGTATTGAGATGTCCATTGTTTACAACTAATTTAGTAAAATGATGGTCGCTTGGCATGATTGCTTGTCGTTGACTGAATGTCAAGTTTGCGTTTTGGAGCCGTCCACGTACTCGTAACAAGTTGCTTTCATCAAGAAATGGTGACAAAGATTTTAGCTTGCTGCGGCTGGATAATGATTGTTTTTTCTTGATGGCCGATGTTTCGTAGCTTAAAAACTCTTGCTGTACCAACTGTATAAGGCAATTTAAAGTATGTCGTATTTCAAGAACGGCTATATAACCATTCAACCTCTTGTGTCGATTCGCCATTCGGGAATTGTATGCAAATCGGCTTATGAAAGAGCACACTAATAGAAGCTTATTTAGCGAAGAATATTTTAAAATTATTGAATCCGGACAGAGTGTGGTATATACTTGCACCACTGACCTGATGTAAACGAGTCGTTATTGTTGAATTCTAAGACCTTGCTGTTTGACAGATGCTCGGTTGATATCCCATTTAGCAATAATTTTGAATTGGTTGACCATTTCCGCAGCTCAATCCCTGCTGACCGTAGAGCTGCTATCACATCATCTCGCATGCGTATTGCGACGTTTAACGAATTGCGCCCGGTTTGACTACGTATATTTCATATTTTAACTAATTGATGTATAACACGGATCGCGGTATAAGGTCCTGATGCTATGCCAAACGTAACCGTAGTGAGGCAATATTCATGTATATCGTTTTTCTCATTTCTCCAAAGAATCCGTTGATGTTGATGATGTTGATCATTAGGATGCATATCAATGCATCGATACATTTGCTGAATGTTAGCTGTGAAGACAAACTGATGTACTCGCCAATTTAAAAATACGGACGATAAGTCGTTGAGTAAAGGCGGTCCTACACACAAGATTTGGCTCAGCGATTTTCGATTCGTTGTTTTACAGGAAGCATCATATACCACTCGCAGCTTGGTGGTGAGACTGTCATTTTGTATAACCGCATGATGTGGCAGAAAACATGGTGTTACTGTTGGTTTGCTGATGTTGTTCTTCACTTGTCCAAGCTGGAATTAATTGATTCAGATGAAAATAATCATTGATGCATGCGGAATAATTTTGAAAAAATTCTGGATTTCGTTGAAACTTGCGCTCTAGAACATGAAAACGATTGAGTGCGATTTGTCTTGATTTCCCCAACGTTTACGATGGATCATACAATGATTTTAAAGGTAATCGAACTAAATATCTTCCACTTGGTAGTCGGGTGTGCGTTCTTATGAAGTAATCTTCACACCATTGCTCTTCGCCTGTAAGAGTTCGATTAGTTGATACTCTATCCAGTTCAAAGAAATTATGAACCAGTGAGTGTATCCAATTCAACTGTGCTATAGTTACAATGTATAATTTGAGAATGCGATTTTATTTCGTTGACGCGTCCCGACAAAATCCATCCAAGTTGTGTACGTTGGGCAATTGGTTGATCTATGGTTCCAACACGTAATTCCGAAAGTAAAATTTGAAACACTATCTCCACACCGAGAATTAAATCTGTTTAAGCCAAATACGCCCTCTTCGTAGTTATCGCTGGCAGTGTGGAAGTCACTGGGATGTATGAGCCTTTCGAGTCTCGCATGTACCGGTGACCGTAACATATAAATGGCCACGCGACGCATTTCTTGCTCTCTTTTTCCTCGAACTTTTGGCAGAATCGAAAGGCATCACGCATCTCAGTGACGGCCACACACAGCTATAACAACAACTATTATACATAAAGCTAAGTACATGCATATATTTTGAATAAACAACACCGATGAACGGTACTGAATTTTTATAACGTTATAACGAAAACAACCGTGTCTTCATTTAGCACATCGCCCCTACATTCGCTAATTTTTTGCGTCTGTGTGCTAGGCCAAATCCACCAATACTTTCGCTATATGTATCCTGGCGGACTTGGCAAAAGCGTTTTCATGGCCCTTCGAGCTTCCATTAAAACGAGTCTAATGGAGTTACATCTACTACAATTCGAATATTTATTTTCCAAATAATTTCTCGATGTGGTAAAATAGCCCAAAAAATAAAACACACACCATACTCTTTTTCTCTTTTATTTCTCTCCCGTCACATGCATTATCATACAAATAATGAAACAGTGAGGACGTGCTGAGAAGTGACAGTGAACACTTTAAATTAAAGAAAAAACGAACAAAAAATTATTACAAATAACGTGAAAAGAACAACAAAAAAAAAGAGTGATACAGACACATGCAAATTTTTTCACACAAAAAAAAAAATAAAAATAGCGCATAGATCAAAAACCAAAAATTATTACAAATAAAAAAGTGAACAGGCATTTGTTTGAACAAACAATTAAAACGACGAAAGTGACATACAGCAAAAAAAAATAATAGACAAATCAATTCAAAAAATTTACGCTAAACCAAACCTCACGAAGATTGGCTCCCGAAATCCCGCAGGTGCTAAGGTAAGCGTCATATTTTAGTGCCAAAGTTGGGCCATAACATAAAAAAAGAAAAGTCGCATTTTTTTGGCTCGCTAGAATCAAATTTGGCGTGGGTCACATTGTACTATAACGGGCCAATTTTTGTATCAGTTACGCTTGCGCAAAAAGTACACGAAATTTTGTGTCACTTCTTTTCATTTCTTTTTGTGCTCAACATACATTACAAAAAACAAAATAAGCCGCAACTCACAAAAATTAAACCATGTACATTATATTGTTCCATTATAATTGCATGTACACATTTTGCTATTAAATATTCACGTTTAGCTCCCCACGCAATTAAAGCGCTGTTTACTCTCTTTATTTACGCGTCATTCGTTGTACAAATTCTTTCTCCTTACTTTTGATCTAACTCCTTACTTTTGATCTAACTAGCTCTTTTGATCGCAATTATTTTTCGCTACACAAACACGCAACTATCGTTCGTACAAAGCGCGCCTTTTCGTTCGAAAAGGGTTGTTGTTGTTTTTCTCGTGTACGTTTTGGCTCGCAGCTTTGGTCTGCTATACACATACACTACATAAAAGCGTACACAAGTTCGATTGCGTTTAAGTTGGATTGCTCATTGCGTTCGAACCTAGCGATAAAAGAGGCGACGAAATAAGTAAAGCCCAAATCTTTAAATAAATGTTTCGAATAAAAATAATAAATTGCAATAAATTCAACAGAAATAATAATAATATAAATACAATAATATAAATACACAATTTTTTTTTTAAGAAAATTAAATAAACACAATGTGAAGTGAGACGAACAATTGAAATTTGATAAGAACTTTAAAAAAAAAAAATTTTTTTTTCTCTTTTTGTTTGAATGAAAATTAACAGTCGCGAAATAAATAAACACGCAAAATTAAAAAAAAAAAAATTTTAATTAAATGAAAATTTTCTCCTGTGATTTTGCGCGTAATGAAAATTTTTTTACAATAAATTGCAAAACACAATAAATTGTAAAAAAAAAAAAATTAAATATTGAAAGACAGTTAAGAAAGTTTTGCATAAGATTCTCGCTTTCTTGAAATTTGCTCGAATTATTACCACAGTAGCCCGTTTTTTACCAAGCAATCATGGACAAGTTTATGCACCACGTTGATGAGATTATAGATCACTATGAAACATTGGAGTCGGCGTTGGTGGATCCGCAAGTGGTGGACTTGCTGCCTGTTGTTCAGGATGATTTGGACGACATTTGGGAAGGCGTGAAGAAGGCTTACGTACAAATAGTATTGTCCAAAAGCAAAGACGTATCCTCTGATGATAAATCCAGCACGAAAGAAAAATTCCGAGCGTGTAAGCTGATTTATTTCGGGTACAAGACAACAATCCGCAGAAATTTAGCAGAGTTGCAGTTAAATTTTGCTACACCAAAGAACAATAATAATACTATGCGCCAAAATGAGAAAAAATGTCTGTGATCGGCATGCCACTAAACTTTTCCTATGTATATTGGCCGAACACGAAAATCGCAATAAAATTTTTTTCTATGGATAGGATTCCGCGCAATGCAGTTTTGAAAATTCACTTAGTCGTAAAAGAAATGACAAAAACACACAAAAATTGTATGTTTATCATTTTATACATGGAGATAGCCATTTTACGAGGACAATAAGCTGCATTTGAAAAAAATCCATGGATGAATAACGAAGTTATAGA
>JAWNPW010001438.1:0-11211 GCA_035078745.1 Diastata ussurica
CGACGACAACATTATGCGCGTGGTTGATATACGATCAAGTAAAAGCACATATCGACGGCCGGTAAATCGCATATGCAGACTAAATATAAATGGGAACAACGAAGATAATCGTGCTGAAAAGGCCAAGACTCAGCACTAGGGGGCACAGTATGTCGCTGCGACTTTTCGTATAAAGTGTACGCACGCGTTGGTTGTATGTGAGTACTCGTGCATCATTAGTCATAGGTGACATAATAAGGGCGAGAAGAAGAGTTTTTGCATTCAATTAATTGATATGCAAGCAATTAGTTGTGTAAAACTCAAAACAAGATTTAAATAAAAAGATTTCTTCGTTTCAATAGAAAAGATTGGTTTTATTCAATTCCTTCGTAACAATATCCATCTATGCAAAGAGTTTTCCGATCAAACTGGCCTGCACTAGTTTCTAATGTTATCTGGCGGTAACCGCCGTGATTGACCTGTGCAACCGTGAAATGAGCTTTGACTACATTACTGGTTTTCGCCTTCACGCTCTTGGATTTTGGTGCTGAGCCGTGCGTTCCTCTTTTGGCCACATGCCATTCATTGGAATTTTCCTCTTATCGCTGACGCGTGGCGATTTCGCATAACAACACTTTCTCCTCGATGCGTTTAGCATAAGTCGGATTGCTGCTTTTGGCAAAGTGATCTTGCCCTTGCTCAATCGGTGCGTTTGCGGAAGCTTGACTGGCTACCTCATCCGGTTTTAGGTTTTTTCTTGCGATCAATTCCACTTGCTTTTATTAGAATCGGGAGCGTTGTCACTAATAGGCGCTTCCCTTATTGCGTTTTCATGGCTGAGCGACTTCAAAAGGTGCTCCTCCAACTCGATGTTAATTTCCACATTGGCGGCCATTATTTCTTCTCTTTTAATTTAATCGTATAGATAATAAGAAAACAGTTGTGTTAACGGTTTTCATCGTTGACAATACAAATAGTACTATAGAATTCCAACTGGGAGAGTTGTGCATAAAAAGGCTCACATAGCATTTAGAAAAAAGGAAGCAAATTTATCTTTATTTAATTACTATATATATAGTAATAATAATAATAAATAAATAGTAAACAAAAATATTTTTTTTTTCAATATAGTAATATGTCCAATGTGTTCAAATTAGTTCTATTTCGAAACAATAGCCAAAAAATTTCCATATGTAATTTACATATGAAAATTTACATTGAAAAATTAGTGAACATCCCTTGAAAAATGGCATCACTGAGAGAAGTTGATATGTCAGATTCTTACCAATACACACAATTACATACAACCTGAAGTAAACAAAACATAAAAAAAACGTGATACTAAAATAATATTTTAAATTAATTGAGCAAATCACCACTCACCATGTGCTAAACTATTTACACCTTATATTCCAATTCTACACTTTGAATGCGTCAATAACACACACACACATAAGATAACCCAGCCGACCAAAAGTTCTAAAAAAAAAAATATCATTAACGAATGTTTTCACGAACCTTTTGTGGACAAAACTATCGCTAACGACACTCGCTAACGAAACTTTTTCGAATGCTCTTACCCACGACGAGTCGGTCAGTTTGTGGCAGTCGAACTTTCGGTCTCGATAGTTCGCAAACGATATCGTTAGCGACTCGTTTTCGATATTTTTTACGATTCGCTAATAATGTTTTTCGCGCTTCGCTAAAAATATCGTTAAGGATAAGATTAATGAGTGTTTTTTCGTGTTTTATTCCCATTCTGTTCCGCCTATATAATTGAAATAATTTTGATTTCTCATAAATGTTCGTTTATATTACATGTTAATTATTTAATAAACTATTGAAAAAATGAAAATTTGACAATACATACAGCAACAAAATTAAAAAAAAAAAAAACATATTGTACAGAAACAAAATTTAAAAACAAAACATAAAGAAACAAAATTTAAAAAAAAACATACAGAAACATAATTAAAAAAATTTAATACATTGAAAAACATTTTGTTGGCAGTTTATTCCCTCCTCAGTTACTTTTTTGCGCGGTATTTACAATTTTTAGCATTTCTATCGTTTGCAATGCACACTGTGCATATTGAAAATATTTTTGAGTCACTTTATCGAATTCATTATCATCCAATAAAAATTTGCTTAAAAACATCTAAAGGTAATAAAAAGAACATTGGTGCTATATAATATACGCTCAACTTCAACTTACTTCGAATTGCTGGCGTGATTCGTGAGCCTCGAATGCATTTTTTCGTGAAAGTGCCTCGACAAGAAAACTGTTCAGATAAATTTTCGGAAAAAATTCTTCGCCACGATCCTCTAATGAATTTTTCGAAGGACTTCTCAGAATTCATATGTAGTTCCTTCATCTAAACAAAGATGTACAATGTACTTTTCATTAATTATTTATTTCAATGACTAATTGAAAGATTTACTTACAAGTTTTGTAAAAGTTTCGTCGTGTTCCAAATTTTTTTTAAATTGTAAAAATTCCTCTATGGATGTTAAAGGAGTTGATAAAATTTCTATATGTTCAGCTGCTTGGCTGCTATGAAGCTTTGATTTTAGTGCTGACACTTCATTTCTTATGGATAATACTTCAACGCTGAGGCGATCCAATTTAGCAGCAGTTTGTAATTCGATATTTTTCTGCCGCTCGTCGATTTTGGTGAGAAGATTCTTCATTTCTGGAAAACATTTTTTTTTTCAATGTTACGTTTTTTTAATTTCAATACATACCTCGTAATAATTTTATAATGGTGTTATTGTCGTTCGATTCCTTTGTAAATAAGTCAGTATAAATGTTGGCGTCACTCATTATGTTCAACTGCCTATGTATGAAGCAATTTATTATTATTGCTTATTTTATTTATTCAAATCACAGCTTATCTTGTACTTATTAAAAATTTTTGACGAATGACATTCAAATTAACGCAGTTTTTTGATATGCGTCAAAAGAGAATAAAATAATTATTTTGATGTTTTTGTTGTCGAACAACAGTTGAGGCGCGAGTCGTTTTGTTGTTTTTTTCGACAAAAGAGAAGAAAAGAGTAATTTTTTTGTCGTTGGAAACCGAAAACATTCACCTTAGCGATAAATTTTCGGAGGTTTTGCGGATAAAAAAGTATCGAAAATTGTTCACTTTATCGAACCTTCGAAACTGTGTCGGCTGGGAAGAAACACTTGTTGGTTCAGAGGTGGCAAGATGAATAAGCGCAGAATTTGTTCAGAAACTAACTTACAAATTTATTCCACATTTTGTAGAAAAAATATTTTTTAGAGAATACACTCTTAAGTTGGTGAGTATGAGTTGTTTTAGATCGTTACTCTAGAAAAGCGTTCTTTGTCTATTTTGTTCCCATCTTGTTATTCCATTCGCATAAATGATCGCCTTCTAACGTCTACCTTTGCAGATGGCAACTGAAAATTTAAATTTTCAATCAATCAGTGAAAAGAAGTCACTTAGATTGCTCTACACCTAAAACAAACGCTTATATTTACCTATAAAGGGCCATAATCTACATCCATCATGGACAGAACCATTTGGGTACCACAATGTTCATTTTGGTTTTGGGTCTTCTGCATCGATCATTTTACAGCTGAATCGTTATTGGAAAATAACATTTGTTGTTTCTCGTCTTAGGATTTTGTTACTGACTTCAGTCAGTGGATGATGTTTGATGTCTTCGATAAAGTATACCTTTTGTATTTCTTGGACAATCACGATTAATACCTAGTTTTTCGATGCTAAATGCTATTTTTGACATGCTTCATACTCAGTAGTGTCGTGTTATTTGTTGATGAAACGTAAGATCTATCCTATTACTTGTTGCAGAGTTCTGAAGAAGTTTTTATAATTGACGGTGTAATTTAAATTGCTCTGGGCGACTACGGCTACATTGGATACTGCCGGAGCCTTCTTTCCATGTTATTTTTAATAGCTAGGCCAGATGCTTATTGTTGAGATCATATTGAGTGATTTTCATCGAGAAAAAATGGTCCGTAATTGTCAGCTTGTCAGTTTTGACGTGAATCCTCTGGAAAGTACGTCGGACGAATTGTGCTGGCAGGTACAACTGTTGAATCCCACCTACTTTGTTAGCTACAAAGATGACTGTACTTTTGTACATAATTTTCTACTGTTGCACATAATTCAACTCAGTGCAAAATGTGTCGTTTAAGTGGCACTACTCGTGACATGGCGCATAGAAGTCCCACAAAATTATTGTTGAATCGTATGATCGAAGTGTACGTACTCCTCAATAAATTGTACGTACTGTTGCCTAAGTTCGTCATGTTAAGCTAGACAGCTTTCTAGCTGTCCTTTGTGACGTTGTAGCCAAAAATTTTTGATGGAGTTTCATTTCAATTGCAAAAGGTTTGACCGAGGCCCTACACAATATCCCGTAAATATAGACAAGTGAAATCGCTTAAAACTGTAAGTTCAAAATGCCATAAAATATTTTTGTGACGTTGCACAGTGGTCCGAATGGTCGATCTAGCTGGAATAAACTCATAACTCCTGTTTGGTAGTAGGTAGACAATGGAAATTTTCAGGGATGAAGTATATTGCTTAAGTGCTACTTCACACAAAAAATGGGCGGTATAGACGAAGTGGGCGTGGTACTTCTCATACAAGGATATTTTAAAAATATCTGCGTTGAGTTCTTTCAATATTTTAAAGTTTAGTGCAAAAAATATCCAATGTGTTCGACAAAAGTAGAATAATAATAAATATAAAAATAATAAATATAAAAATAATTAATATAAAATTATTTTTCATTAATTCATTTATAAATATTTTGTTATTCAGAATCTGTTTCATCGTCTTCTTCTTCTTCTTCAATTTAGTGGACACTTGATGGCATGTAATACCATGGGTATAATTGTACATATAACTTCGCTGTGTCAAATGTATACGTTCAAAATGCTTTCACATTTACTGCGTAGCCAGATGCCATAGTTCTTAAAATGACTCCTAATTTCTTGATGAGGTTTTCATCTACTCCGGTTACCTTAGATGCTAAGCATGGCTGCTGGAAAAATTTTCTGGCTGTGTTGCCATCATTGGTGCTTCCATGTCCTGGTTTTGGAATATCTACAAGTAAATGCATTTCTGTTCTCACACCATCAATAACTTTGAGTTTAGTTGCTTTTTGCAAGGCTTTATCAGATTCTCCACGCGCTTGCGATTTTTTAATTCCAAGCTTGTATGCGATATGCAATGCACATTCGAGACAACGTATCCATGCATGCAATGTCGATAATCCGTATTCGTAAAAACTGATTTTAACATTTAGATTTGTTATTTTATCTAAATTATTCATAACACTCTATGGTGCATCAGAAATACCACAATTTTGAGGAGCACAATCAGTGAGCGTTGCAAAAAACCTTGCCATCGATCATTGTCAAATGGAAAATATGGTTAGTCACTATTTTATTGTCCCCAATATTAATTGCAGTAAGAACAATTTTAATTATTTGAGCATTGATACAATCAGTTTAATTTTTAATTACAGACTTAGATTCTTTTTCAAAAATAAGTTTAATTGGTCCACAAAACCGCGTGGAAGATGGGCGTGGATTTTCCCATAAGACATTTCCATTATGATTGAGGCAAATAATGCAAATTGCAAATAAATCTTCATCTGTCCCTTCTGAACTAAACTGTTGTTTATAAGTGGAATGCCCACTACTTCCATTACATCCTCACTTATAGATGAAAGTCAACTCTGAACATTTTGATTGTATTGGCTGTTCTTTTTGCAGCATGTTTTCTACAATTCGACTTGCAGTGTGGTTAACTAAGTCCCGCAGAGTGACCTCGGCTGATATATCCGATATCCTTATTGCATGGGTAGCAGTTCTTTTGGGCTTCCAAAATCCTACGGTATGAGGGATAGATATTGCCATTACTGCTTTTAGCAACAATGCGCATTGAAGTGTAAGTGCTTTTTGTGTACCTGACAGCAATAAACATGCGTAATGCCTCTTCATCTGTATACGGTTTTGGTTCTTTTGTTGGAGTCTTTAATTTGTTTTCATTTTGGCAGCTCTTGTTGGAGAATAGTTTATATTTTTTACGATTGTGGCTGCATTTCTTTTACCAGATTGATAAAGGCTAACACCAGCAGCAAAACATAACTTTTCTGGAGGACATGCATCTACTTGTGGCGCTACTTCCAAACGCTTCGCATCTTCGCCTTTGTCTGAAAACTCCATTTGGAGTCGACCAACCTTTGATGTGGAAGGCTACGTTGCTACTTCTGCAGACGAAAGGTGAAAATATCCATCAACCCACCCATTATTTTTTGACTCAAACGTTCGTTTAATTCTGTGTGCGTTCATCCTTCTTAAGAGATTTGTTCACATTTTCGCAATACTGTTCTGTTCGACAGTTGCGCAGTGCACTTTTAATGAAGATGTAATTAATAACATCATTGACCATTTTAGTTCCGTGTTTCTCGATAGACCACACATTATACAACTTTTTACGTGTTACAAGCGTGTAATCTATAAATGTAATAACAATCAAAGCTGCGAAAAACTGCTCGTAATTTTTTATTCTTTGGAAAGATGTAATTTCACAGATTTAAAAAAGATAAACACTTACACAAAGAATCGATAAGAAAACAATTAAAAGTTTAACTAAACTTCAGGCCGCATCAAAAACACGTTTAGAAAAGAAAACATTTTCTAACACTATTTCCAAACACGAACAAATATTTAAACCAAACACATAAATGTTATTGAAATAACAAATACCTGACATAATTTAGCAAAGGAAAAATATTGTAAAAATGTTTTGTGGTTTTATCACACGAGCTCTTTAAAAATGCTTCTTAAAATTAACTGCGCTTTTGTATAACTGTAATAAATCAATTGCTGTTCTTTGCATAAACATAAAGCGAAGAATCCGTTAAACGAAATAAATCATACACCGTTATCAACAGTGGGCATTTGTCAATCAACTAGGAAACAAATTTTATAAATTGGAAGTATAAAAAAATTGACTTTATTCCAGCTAGATTGGTCATTCGGACCACTGTGCATTTTAGCGAAAAATTTCAAATGGATTTTGACTACCACATATATGTACCTTCACGTACAAAAGCTTTGTTCGAGCCCCTAAACAATTTCCCTTAAATTATAATTTAGCACAACATTGTTCTACGGGGACAAGTTTTTGTTGGATCCTGCTACCTCATCCAACTTCCACAATCGTTCTCGTCCATGTTCTTAGCGGCAGTGCAGACTCCGCATGATACTGTTTCGAACTACTCCTGCACGATCCTTCCTGAAGCGGTCGCTTACTAAATTGACTTTAGTTAAGAATGACTCTATGGTCAATTTGCTTGCCATTGTTGCTGGCGTTCCTTACTTTCGGAGCACTGAGAAGAAAGTTTCGAACTAGTTTCGTCCCTTTTGGTAGCACCAGTGTGGTGGAAGGTTCCGCAGTTTCGCTGGAGGGAGAGGTCGTGACATAGCTTTGTATTAATATGTTGTGTTTGCATTTAGTAAAGGGCTCCATAGCACAACCCTTGCCCCAATGCACTATAAGTAATTTTATCCAATTTTGAGGCCAAAAGTAATTTTAGGTACTTTTTTTTTTGGCTTTATTGCATTACGACATAAAGCATCAAAATTTAAAAACGAAATAGAGCACAAATTTTTTTTTTTGGCTTTATTTCATTTGATTAGGGCTTCATTTATTATCTAAAACTGGGGTCTTTTTCCATCGATTTTTTGTTACAATTTTTTATCATACATATGATTTTCAAATCATTCAAAAATAATTTGTAACCGTTTTTTAATAAATTTAATTTTTGCAAGGTTGTAAAGCGTAATATGTCAAGCCGCAAATTGTTACTTGATTACACGGTGTCACAACGAAAAAATACTTGACAAATTTAACAAGCATTTAATCGTTTTTTCTGTTTCGTAGCATATTTTTGCAATATATTTTTTGGAAAGCGCCATCGATAGTGCATCCAAAAAGCGCTAGTGTATTTGAATCGATTAGATATAGACAGATTTATATCGTAAAATTTAAGTAAAAGTTTGACTTAATCATGCTTTTTTAATACTTTTCTTTGAAATGAAAGTGGCAGCCAATATGAAAATAATTCGGAAAATGATTACTGTTGAGGCGCAGGGAATATGTGCAGTACTGGCTGAATCCCCACCGCTCTCTCTTAGCACTCAAGAATTTAGTTCTTGATTTCCATTTCTGTATAAAGGTAAATGGTTGAAAAAAATGCAGAGATGGGTAAATACCCTCTACACCTTTATTATCTAGTCGTGAATGAGCTGCGTTCCAATGATGCTGAATAATTTTTGTCTGTGTGGTGTGGTACTATCTCGAGTCTTATATGTTATGTAGTAAGTTGTGCAAAATGCCTTGTACAATAGGCTGATACGGGCTTGTATGGGAATGCATTTTTTTTAACCATATCAATTTCCACTTATGTAGATCAGTTGCTACTTGGAACTTCCTTACTTCCAAGAAAGATCTCTGTCGCGTAAGACGCCTTTACTGTTTCCTAATATATATAGTTTCGAGCGATGGCTTTTGTGCGCTCTATGCCTTGATGGGCACTATGTTTTTGGAAAATTTCCAGTATAATGATGCGTTGAACCAACATTAAGCAACCATCGACTACACTTTGGTCGTTTTTTGGGTTGATATATGATTTTAACTCATTGTTGGCAACTTCTGCAAGTATCTTTTCTTTGGTTGTTTCGTACGCAACCATTTTGCTGTTGATTGGTAGCTTGTTGATGTATTCATCTAAAATTTGTTTTATTTCGAATTCGAACTCGATTGCAGAGATGATCCTGAGTTGCTTAATGAGGCGCGATAAAACGTGTGCATAACCAAAACTACTTATGGAGATGAACTCCAACTCGATGTCGAAAGCATCCAGTTTTATTCCCATCGCAGAAGTCTATTATTCCAAAAATAGCAAGTAACGCCGTATGATCAGTTAGCAGCTTAAATATTCTACCAAAAATCATTCGATGAAGTTTCGTAACGGCAAATATAAGCGCTAATAACGCTTCCTTTTCTATATATTTCTATATATCTATTTAGCTATACTGCTTTTCTCCTGGAGTGGCAAACCACTTTTGAAGAGTCATCGTCGTTCATGAAAAAAAAAAAATGCTCCAAGGCCGTAGTTAGATGGGTCGCAGAGTGGGAGAAAATGCCGTTTTTTGAGGTGACCACGGCCAAACAGTTGTAACTTTTGAAAGCATAGGAATTTTTGATTGAAGTTTTTTGCAAAAGATAGACAAAACATCAATTATATCAGAAAACTAAATTTTAAAATACAATCGAAATTCAGGTTGATTTTATTTGATTTATTTTGTGGGAAATTCAATGCTTCTTGATGATTTTTGGAAGCGGTTAATGGGGTGAAGAATTTGAGATAATCCACATTAGAATGGTTTTTGGATCGGGTAATTTTTCCGGATACCTCCGGTACAAAAAAAAAAAAAACAGTTATGTGTCTTCAAAGCTACAAAAATCAATATTTTTAGTTGCAATCAAGAGCAAGACGTAAAATTATGTTTATGAAGTCATATCGAAAAATCGGTTCATTTGGTGCACTTTTAGGTCATTTTCCATCCAATTTTTGAAATTTTTGTTTTCCAGCACATTTTTTCATACAAAAGTGTGAACAAATTTGCTGTCATATACTTTTAGGAACATCGAAAAATTATGAAATTGAAGTTTTTTTCCGTACGAAATGTTGTTTGCATACGTCTGTGTACTAAAAATTGTTTAACATACTTTTTGGTCGGCATAAAATTACGATTATTTTGGAAAGATACAATTTTCAAACGAAAACAAAATTGTCTCAGCGGATCCGCCTATATCAATTTTATTTGAAGAGTTCGTTCAGAATGCATTGAAATATGGTAATAAAGAAACAGCTTCAAACCGATCAAATTAATTAATGAAAGCTCGTGGCATATCTTATCTATCATAAAATCAAAAGTTGCGAACTTGTTTTTATTGTTTCAAAGTTTTAGACCTCAAAAACTAACAATTTTTTAAGAGTAGTGAACACTCAGTTTTCGATGTAAATTTTTAAACAAAAAAAAAAAAAAATCGGGTTCCGGTGGATCTCGATAAACATGACGTTTATTTCGCGAGTTGATTCAAAATACATTGAAATAATTTATTCAAGAAACTTTCGCTTCATCGCACTATATCCCTGAGACTTTATGTCCTCCAAAAATAAAAATTTGTGAAAAATGGATGATTTTTCGAAAAATTTTAAAAAATACTTTCCGGCTATGTACAATAAAAATGTTTATTCATTATTAAAGAGAAGATATAAGATTTATATAACACCAAGAGTGCATAAATCGAATCAGAACTTTTTGAGATATGTAGTTACAAAGTTGTAAAAAGAAAACCTAATTCAGGTATAATTTTCCGTAGTTGAACGAAGTGTCAACTTTGAACGGCCGTTACAGGTAAACCAGGCTTTTCCAAACAGGTTTTTCTTATTCAATGTATTTATAACAAATTTCTCTAACCAATTTCAAATATCGTGACTACGTTTTTTTATCATTTTGGCAGTGCCCTAGTTTTTTTCTCCCACTGTGTGTTATCACATAATAGGTGACATTGATATTTTTAAAATCTTATAACTATGACAAAACTTTAGCGATTTTAGTGCTTAAAAACGCATTTTAAAACATTCTTCATGTACTTTTCGATAATAACAACAAAAATTAAAAAAAATTTTTTTCACTCCACCCTTTTTTAAAAATACCACATTGAGCGAAAAAAGCGAAAATATCGTTAAGTGTTTCCAAATAGGGAAACTAAAAAAATATTTTAAATACCCATTCAGGTCAAAATTCAAAAATAATAATTTGCTATTATCAAAAAGTACATGAAAATTGCTTTTTTTAAGAACTAAAATCGATAAAGTTTTGTCATAGTTATACGATTTTAAAAATATCAATGTCACCTACTATGTTATCACTTCCACCACCCCTAATTCTTACAATTTTTTTTTTAATAAGTCAATATTTTGGAAATTTATTACTTTCATATAGCATAATAATTTACCAAAATATTAAACTTTTAATTTTTGACTGGAACGTTTGAGGACGAATGCCTCATATATGGGGCAAAATTTCTCAAATCAGCCACCAAAAATTTTTTGGACACCGATCTTAATGAAATTTTTTTTACTTAT
>JAWNPW010001442.1:0-11200 GCA_035078745.1 Diastata ussurica
CTTATTTTCATTTTAGTTTAATACAATTTTAAATTTTTCTTCATACGACTGTTAAATTATGTGTAGTCGTTGAATAAATAAATAAATTTCGAGTTTATTTAGATATACTGGACATAGTTTATCTTGCGTTGAGTGAATTTCATCTAATCCATGTTTTAATTTGAATTGATTTTCTGAATTAAAATCGCTTTTGCATGACCGGCATGTGTCCGGTTCGTGGGATCATAACCCTTGGACAGTGTCCAATACCAGCTTCGCGAGCAACGCTACTTCTATATTAAAATCTCTTTTGCATGGCCGGCCTGCGGCCGGTTTTGCGGATCATAGCCCTAGGACAGTACGCAACACCGGCTTCGCGAGCAACATCACTTCTATATTAAAATCTCTTTTGCATGGACGGCCTGAGGCCGGTTCTTACGATCATAACCCTTGGACAGTTCGGAACACCTGCTTCGCGAGAAACAGGACTTCTGTATTGAAAGCGCTTTTACGATAAAGATCAAGAACATGATGTTCTATTTCATATTCCACAACATTTAATAAAGATAATAATATTTCATCATTGAACTGAAGGTGTTTGATTGTTTTCCGAAAATGGACACAAGGTCAAATCACAATTGAAATAATGGAAATTCAATAAAAAAAAATTTTAAATTTGGTCAATTGACATTGTTTCCATTTTAAGCGCCATAATGTCAATTGATGTTATGCCATTTTGAAATGGAGATAATGTCAATAGACATTATGGCTATGGGCCTCAACGAAGATTTTCGATTTTTTCACCCAAGATGAAATCGCAATGCGGTCAATGGGCATAATGTCAAAAATAAAAATGTGCCATTAAGTCCATTGACACATTAGCCCCTAGTAGCGACATAATTTCAATTGACTTAATGTCATTTTGAAATGGAAATAATGTCAATTGACATTAATGCCATGGACCTTATGTCACCCCACCATTTAAATAGTTAGCATATTGTTTGTTTACCTTCAAAAATTGTTCATGTACCTACCATTTTTATAGTTACTTAACGTTAATATATTATTATTTTTATTTAATATATACATATTTTAATATATTTTACATTTGTACATTAAGCAAATAATATAAACAAATAGTTTTAAAAAAATTTTGGACGAATATACGTAATTCCATTAGGAGAAAGAGATGGTGAATTGAGAGGTGAATGATATAATTCGGAAAGGTCTAATAGATAAAATTTGTATGTACTTTTTATAACGGAAAATGATTGAAAATGTTCTGCAAAAAAAAATGCAATTGTGTGTTCAACGCGTACAAAAATTACATTGTTGTTTCTAGTACAATAATATCTTTGATTTCAAACAATTTCGAAGATTTTGACATTAGAAAATATCCTAGTTTATAAGAAGTTCCTTTTATTTTTACATGTGTTATAAAATTGTAACTTTCATTCATTAATATTTCGCATCCAAAAGAATCTTTATTTATCTCATTACTATAAAATTTGGTTTTAAATTTTTCTTTTCAATGCTTTTCGAAAATGCAGTTGCAATGTAATCCTTTATTTGAAAGTAGACGATTTGAAAATTTTAGCATACATTTACTAGGGGTTAGGCCCCGTTGACTGTATGAATAAAAGACTATATTCAAAATACTGTATTACAAAATACTGTATAAACATAATACTGTATTTCAAAATACTGTATTGCAAAATACTGTATTTCAAATACTGTATTGTAAAATACTGTATGACAAGACTCTGTGCGCACTTTCAATATTATAAACTTATGCATTTCGTGATTTACGCACAATACAGAATTTTAAATACACGTAACACCGGCTTTGCTGCTTGGGAATAATATTTCCGTATCCTTCAGTATTTGCATCAAAGTTCTTATTGCGTGGCTGGCCTTCGGGCGGCGCTTGAGATCATAACCCTAGGACGGCACGCAACATCGGCTTCGCTGCTTCGGAATAGTATTTCGGTATTTACCAGTTTTTGAAAACTATAATTTTATAATGCTGTAAATGTGAAGCAGAATTTTGTAAAACTGTATTTTTAAGTACAGTATTTTAAATACAGTATTTTGCAATACAGTATTTTCAATGCAGTATTTTGCTGTACAGTATTTTGAAATACAATATTTTGTAATACAGTATTTTCTCAATACAGTATTTTGAAATACAGTATTTTGTAATACAGTATTTTGTCAATATAGTATTTTAGTTTTACAGTATTTTAAAAAGACTGCACAAAAATCAATATTCATTCAATCAATTCGTCAATACAGTATTTTGTTATACAGTCAACTGACCTGACAAACAAAGGTGCATTTCTTCTAGAGGTAATACAATTGGTATACGTTCTTATTTCTGTATGCTTAAGCTCGAACCTAAAACACCATACATGCTTAAGAGGTCCTACATTTCTTATGATTGTAGCGTAATGAGAAAGGAGAAAGTGAAATTTCGGTGTTAACGTCGGTCCAAATAGCTGTACGTGAGTCATATGATGGTTCTTAAGTTTTAACTTAAATTTATTCAAAGACTCATCGTCGAAATCTGTTTTTAAAATCTCGTCTATAATTTCAATTAATGTACACAAAATTTCCAATATTTATTGCGTAGTGGTATTAAATCTCCAATTATTATTGGGAGAAAATGCCAAAATGTCCACATTTCTCGTGCTGACATATTAAGTTTTTGACATTTCAAATGTGATATTATAATTTCAGAAGATTTATTACTTAAGTCAATTTCACCGTATCAAAATTAATTTTTAATTTAACATTTAAAACTTCAATTGTAAAGAATTTTTCCGTTTAATAAAAATAAGCAATATTTTTGAAACGTCATATGTCAAACACCTTTAAAAATATCGTGCATAGTATCTCCGGTTAAATTATTTACGAAATGAAATGAATTAATATCATTGAAAATGCAATTCTCAGATATACCAGTTAACCTTATTCGTTTCTCTGGTATATCTTCTGAAGCAAGGTTTTCTGCATAGTTTAACTCATTTCGAAGTTTGCTTTCTATTTCCTCGACAATATACGAAGTTTCTTCTTTATTACATAAACAATATCGACCAAAGTAATTAGATGAAAAACTTTTAGTGTAGCCGAGAATACTATTTAAACCTAAGGTATCACACACAATTAGTGTTAGTACAAAATACATTTTTTTGGTGGTATTATCGAAGCTAAGGTCAATTCCCTCTTCTTCAAGATTTTTAATTTTTTCTACCAGTAGTTTCAATGATGCGTCATTTCCAAACTGTTTATATTTACTGTTTACATTGACTGTGTAAATTATTTAAAAATAGCAGCGTAATATTTTCGAACTCAGCACGAAGAAATTCGCATATTTCGGGACGTTCTTGATTACATAGCTGTTGGTTTAATTGTAATGGAAAATTAATATTTTCAGATTCAGTAAAACTCTGAACTGTTGAACTTAAATTATTATTATTATTAGATTATTAATTGCAATATTTAATATTACAATTAATTTACACACAGAAGAGTACTAGCTACTATATCCATCGACTCTGGAAGAAATGTTGATAGGAAAGAAACATTTTGTTTTGAAAAAACATCAACGACTTAAGTCAAATTTTGACTTACCTGGGTGTCGAACCCAAACCTTCTGTATAAGAGGCGCGCAAACTTACCACTACATCACCGAAGGCGTCGAACTTAAATTAGAAATGAATGAATTCGCTTTATTAAAGTGGCTTTTAAAAGTTCGCAAGCACTGGTAATAATGGCAACAATGCAGGCAGTAAAAAGTACTAGACGATATTAAATTGTAACTTCTGTAATTCTGCTCATCCCATTTCGAAACTGGTATCATTTTAAAGATAAGAAATCAGGCTTTCGAAACAGCGAAACTAAAAATATATTCAAAATACCCATTGAGGTCAAAATTGAAAAATAAGGATTAATTTTGAAAAAAGTGGGGGTGAAATTTTTTTTTAATGTTTGTTGGTATTATCGAAAAGTACATGAAAAGTGCTTTAAAATGCTTTTTTTAAGAACTAAAATCGATAATGTTGTGTCATAGTTATACGATTTTAAAAATTGTCAATGTCACCTGAAATGTAAAAACTTCCACTCCCCCTAATTTCTACAATTTTTTTTTTTTTAATAAGTGAATATTTTGGAAATTTATTACTTTCATATGGGATAATAATTCACCAAAATATTAAGCCAATCCCATAACTTTTAATTTTTGACTGGAACGTTTGAGGAAGAATGCCTCATATCATGATATTGTTCAAAGTATAAATAAATTTTTAAGTTCTTTACTTTTATGTGATTACGTATCTGTGTTTATTACATTACATTAAGTCGCGCAACAAAGAAAGGACATTTGGAGAATTTTTATCTTCAGTCAATTCAATGGAATAAAAATATCTTTGGACGAACGTCCAAAAATCAACGCTATCCTGTGGATATTTTAAATGTAATACATGGAAAGTCTTAAAGCATATGTCTAAAGCACTTAAAAATGAAGGAAGCTCATACTTACTATCGTCATAGTAAACATAACATTTGCAATCACTCAAATCACTGCCAATTGCGATAATTAGTATTTGTAATTTGTCACCGCGTGTATAAAGTGATGTTTTCAGGTTATCCAATTTATTTTGGACATCGTTCACAGTATTAACCTGTAGTAAGAGCTGAGAATCTTTAATAGTGCTTCTTAAAACCATTTTGTCATCTGCCTTCCGATTTATATTAGGGCGTAATAAAACATGCAGCAACAATGCTACAAGTTGATCTGAACCTTTAATACAAGTATATTTACAAACAATTAAAAATCATTGAATTTAACTATTACTTATGTTAACAAACCTTTATCAATCCAATTAATTTTTTTCAAGCGTTGCAGATTTTGAAAGTTCCTTACTTTCTTCTTCAAAATTGGTGTAATTTTTGTTTTAAAGCCTTCCCATTTTTCTGGTAGCCGTGAGGAATTCTGATGTAGAAAATTGAAGTCAATATCAATCTGGAATAAATGGAAAAAATAAGCATAATTTTCATTGGATCAAAAACTACATTTATTGAATTTTCAAGTGTTTTTAATTAAGCAACTCTACACAAATATCACGATTTCGCAGTTATTCCTGTAAGTATTTTAAATATTGATTTCAAATATGATAACAGTATTTCGACATCGGCTTTAATTCAGGATTTTTTTCTTGGATTGTAAATAAAAACGAAACAGGCAATTTTCACAAGCTTAAACTTTTTTGAAACAGAACTCTTAAGCCATATTCGAAATCAACATATAAAAACGAATGTAAAACTTAAGAAATCCACTTACCAGATTGTAACCACATGAATGGGAAAAAAGTTTCCAGCTCAGGAAAGTGTTCGCTGATGTGCTACCACTTGAACTCAAAATTTGTTATCGTCTGGTTTTGAAGGTTTTTTCCAATTTGCTTCAACAGCCATAGGCAGCTGCATAAAGAAACGTGAAATCAATATAAGCAAAAGCTATAGGCGTGGTATTAGTTTCATTTTTCATCGTCTAGAGTTATTCTATATTCTTCTGTCGGTGATGTCTCAGGAGTTGAACTTCCTGGGTCCACAAATGCACCGGGTTTCGTCAACCTTTTCAATGAGTTGTAATATTTATCTTACAAGTGGCCTGCTGGCCTCAAGGTAATCGGATTTTTAAAGTAGTAAAACGACTGAAATAAATGAAAAATTAGAAAATATTTTGGAAGGAATGTACAATTTGCAAAACCTTGTCGTCTTTAATTCTGTTCAAGATAAATATCAAGATTAAACTTCTTCCCAGCGTCATCTAGTTTGTCCAACCGCAGAACATACTCACCAGTTGGATGGGCATTTAACACTTGTTGAAAATTCTAAAAAATTACAATTATTTATGATTTACTTTGCATACTATATACACTTACAAAGAAGTGACGAAGAACTGGATGTCTGTGAACATGAAGGAGATTCAATGCCATTGTTGTTCCGCTGTCCCCACTGCTCCACAAAGTTAACAAAATCAGAATTGACTGATGATGACGATGACCCTAAAAAAATTTTACGAACAATTGGCTTTTTCATAGTGAATAAATTGGCGACCATACGTTTTACCAAGAGTATGGTTTTCGTGAGTGGTCGCTGCTTGTAGAGAGGGGATTGTCGGATGTAATCCGTGTAAATCAAAAGAGATTCCTTTTATGTGGAGAATGTAATGATTTCACGGAATAATGATGATTTAGTTTAGAACACAAAATGATGAATTGTGTGAGGCGGAGGATTATAGACGATTCTACACAAGTGTTGTGATGATTGTGTCTTTCTTCGAAATTATTTTGAAATCTGATAATTGTTCTGTTGTAATTGTTTTTATATGAGCTTATGAATTTATAACACAGATCAGGATTTCGTTTGTATGAATTATTTAATGGTTAACAAAAAAGGATGATTTGATTTTATGTGAAAATTGTCAATGTGAATTTATACAAGATGAACACGTGATAATTTGATAATGGTGACCAGCAAAAAAATATAAAAAGATAGTTTTTACTTTGATGTTGTCCCTTGGACGGTTGTTGAAAGAAGTGAAAGAAAAAAAATGCAGTCATTCAGGTGAAGCCTGTTTTAGTTAGCATGAAGTGCTAACCAGTGACTTATCGCTATGACATGAGCCAAAGGGGAACTACTACTTCATTTGGAAGTTTTTGGTTATTTACAAAGTATAAACCTGAACGAAAAAATTCAAAATTAAATAATTAACTTAACTCCGAATTCATTTGGAGGGATTCGATTCAAAATGTTCAATTTCATGACTTACTGACTACATAAAAATTAATAAAAAAATTTATAATTACGGTTGATGCCACAACGTTAACACATAGAATGTTCACCGGAGACTTCCCAATACTTACGTTTACTTTCCTCCAAGTTATGAGCTGGTGGCGGAATTCTGCTCTAGCACAAATCAGCAAGGTAAGACGCCGTCAGATATTTCAAGTTTGTCAGCGTTATTGCTTGCGACGGAATTGCACAAAATAAAATTAAAAAGAAAACAATGACATATTTGCTAATCACCTTTAAGTTCAGCAATTTTTTGTGGAAATCCCCACTCCAAAATCAGTTCACAAAATTTCGTGTCTTCTGGATCAATATTATCGAGATCATCCGCCTGCAGACCACTCAATATATTTATCGAAAACAATGGACTATTGTTAAGTCTCATTGTTATTTAATTTATGTATAAATTTATGAATCTCACTTAAAACAACGCCAACGAAAATAACACCGCCCACGAAAAGTTTTCAATTGAATATCAACGAACCAGTTGTCTTATTTAGCACATGGCATCAAGACGTGCCACAATTCTTTCCATTAATGTAAAACCACAATGATAAAATGTGTTCTTAGAAATTAATGCATTTGATAACCCTAAATATAAATATTTAACCCTATTCTCATCGTAAAGGAAGAAGAAAGAGAGGAGAGGTTTGCGTATAACCAACCATTTTCGGTTGGATTACCGACCAAAATAGTAAAGTTACAATTTTAGTTGGTTAGTTTAACTATCTTTATGGTTAAAAATATCAAAATTCGTTTAACAATTCTTCGTCGGTTAGATTAACCACTTAAATTGTACTTGTTCTTTGCGTTTTCAATGTAACATAGAAAAATAGTTTATTGGCGCCATGCGATAAATCTATAGGCAATAAAGCCGTATGGATTTATTTCTCAAAAAATTGAGACATAAAGCCATATGGACTTATTTCTCAAGCTATTAAGAAATAAAGCCATATGTTTAAATCGACGAAAAGGAAATAACGTCATACCAGTGTAAAATCCAACTGTAAGAGACTTCCATACAGAAGTTCTGCTGACTGCATAGCCGGTACTGCGTACTGCCCAAGGATTATGATCCCCAAGAACCGGCCGCAGGCCGGCCACCCCAAGGAAACTTCAATGAAGAAGTACAGCTGACTGCGTAGATGGTGCTGCATACTGTCCAAGGGTTATGATCCCCAAAAAAAGGCCGCAGGCCGCCCACCCAGAAGGGACTGAAAATGGAATGCTGAAATACTGGTGCCTGCGAAGCCGCTTTTGCGTATTATCCAAGGGTTATGATCCCCAAAAACCGGCCGTAGGCGGGCCATCCGAAAGGAAACTTCAATGCAGAAGTACTGCTGACTGCGTAGCCGGTGTTGCGTACTATCCAAGGGTTAAGATCCCCAAGAACCGGCTGTAGTTCGGCCACCCGAAAGGAAACTTCAACGCAGAAGTACAGCTGACTGCGTAGCCGGTATTGCGTACTACCCAATGATCCCCAAGAACCGGTCGTAGGCCGGCCATCCCAAAGGAAACTTCATTGCAGAAGTAAAGCTGACTGCTAAGACGGTGTTGCTTACTGTCCAAGGGTTATGATCCCCAAAAACCGGCCGCAGGCCGGCCACTAAAAAAAGACTTGAATGCTGAAATACTGCTGACTGGGAAGCCGGTGTTTCGTACTATCCAAGGGTTATGATCCCCAATAACCCTCCGCTGGCCGGACACCCCAAAGGAAAGTTCAATACAGAAGTACTGCTGACTGCGTAGCCGGTGTTGCGTACTGTCCAAGGGTTATGATCTCCCAGAACCGGCCGGCCACCCCAAAGGAAACTTCAATGCAAAAGTTCAGCTGGCTGCGTAGCCGGTGTTGCGTACTGTCCAAGGGTTGTGATTCCCAATAACTGGCCGAAGGCTTTATTTCTCAAAAAATTGAGAAATAAACCCATATGGCTTTATTGCCTATGGCTTTATCGCACGGCGTCAAATTCTCTTCTTTTCGTTTTTCGTCTTATTTACCTTTTTATACCTTTTTATATATTAAGTTTGTGTGCCTGTTTGTAACACCCAGAACGACTGACCGGACACCATATAAAGTATATATATCCATCATCAGCATCGAAAGAGAAATCGATCTAGCTATGTCCGTCCGTCCGTCCGACAATTTTGACAATTTTATGGCCATAAATACTACAAAATACAATATTTTGGAATTTGGCACATTTATGCCAATCAATGATATAAATATTCGGTCCAAAACGGGGCGTGATTCGCCCACTTTTCACCATTTTCGTCGAATATTTGTAATTGTTGAGTCTGCACTGCACTAAATTGGTCAACTGTTCATGCATGCAAAACAGAATATCAACTGAGTTGCACAATCACTGACGCAGCATATTCACTGCTCTAAATATATTCGGCTAAGCCAATTGCATTTTATGCGTGCATAATCATTGACACAATTAGTATTGTTTATTATTGTATAAGTGTGTACTATTAAGTAATATTGAGTAATATTTCAATGTATCAGCAATTTATTAGTATTTAAGACCAGATATTGTTAATAAAGTAAGCAGTTAGATACAAGCCATTGTTCTTTCATTTGGACAACTTATCTACGGTAATTCAACAACTTTGGAATACGTGTAACAACTATTCCAAGGTACACAACACATCAATTGTCTCTGTGAAACACTTGGATAATTTAATTCAACAAGTCTTGTTCAGAGAAACTCAGTTCAGACAAAAACATTGGTGACCCCTAGAAAAAAGATTTCACGCATTCGTTTCAACAATAACAAACAAGCTAACACTATGGCAGATTTCGAAGCATTGATAGCAGCTCAACAAACCTACGGAAAAGATATAGCAACGATCGTACGGAATTTCAAGTAGGACCCGGAAAGCAGGAAACAAACTGCGGCCTGTTTTGAGGAACGGATTCGGCGTTTGGATGAAGTCTGGAAGAAGTTTGAGTACACGGAGACCCGGATCAGGATTCTTCCAATGGACCATAAGTACTTCGTCAATGAGTACTATGAGGAAATGTCCAACTTGGTCAACAGTTATCGGGCCCAGTTCGAACACTCACTTGTGGCCATCCAATCAAGGACATCATTGCATGCGCAAAAGGATCAGCCCATTCCACATCTAAGGAAGGGAGCTCTGTGAGGATCCGCTGGCATTTGGGTAAAACGCCATACGGTACCATGAAACCGAAGACATGGTGCAGGAGCTTTTGGTGGATCTGTCTATAAAGGCCAGCAGAAGTCTAAGTGGTGCGACGGTGGAACAAGGCGAATACGGTGCAACCAGGTGTCTGCAGTTACCGGAGATCGACATCCCTAAGTTTGATGGGAATTATCTGAAGTGGTGCCAATTTTTTGATCTGTTCGATGAAATGATACACAAACAAGCGATCCCGAAGATCCAGAAGATGTGGTATCTTAAGACCAATTTGTCTGGAGAAGCCGAATTGCTAGTTCAACATCTGGCATTGACGGATGACAATTACGAGACGGCCTGGACTATGTTGCAGAACAGAGCAGTCGTTACGACAGCCCAAGGAATTGCCAACAATGAAGTGCTTTCTCGCATTTTTGGAAGGCCAATTTCAGTCATTAGAAGCAATTGGTAACAAAGAGAAACAAGGAGGACCGTCACAGCATGTGTCAAAGCCCTGCATTCTCACAGGACAGAGGGATGGAGACGTTGGTTGACCACATTGCAATCAAAAGCACGCCATATACTATTGTGAAAAGTTTTTAGCTCCAGATCAGAATCAACGCTACACAAGAGCAAAGGCGCTGAATTTGTGTCTTAATTGTCTAAAAAGAGGGCACGGACACAGTGATTGCAAGTCACGCAGTTGTGCTAGATGCAGCAAAAAGCACAATACGTTGCTGTATAAACAAGTATCAATAAAGAAATCATCATCTGGGTCAACAGCTCGTGCAGTGGCATCAGAAGCCATAACAGCAATCAAAGCAAATGCAGGCGCCCAGTCGTCAGTAAACAGTCTGGAGGCAGAACAAGGGTCTGGGTATGTGTTCTTGGCGACAGCTTCGATATACGTACTGGACAAAAATGGGAATCAAGTTCCATGTCGAGTGCTGTTAGTCTCGGGAGCACAAATGAATCTGATCACAGATCGGCTGCGCAGGAAATTGAAGATGCCAGACTCTAAGTTCACGAGACCCATCGCCGGTGTCGGCAATACGGAGGTTAAGATTGACCCGAACGTTAATCTTATTGCAATCAAATCGCGAGTAAACAATTATTCAACTCAGGTGGAGGTGAATACAATCAAAGATATTGCATCTCATCATCCACAAATACACATAAATATCAATGATTGGAAAATACCAGCAACCATGGTGTTGGCGGATCC
>JAWNPW010001443.1:0-11198 GCA_035078745.1 Diastata ussurica
AAATGGCAGTGTGCACAACAGGTAAATAATGAAATCCATAGAGATATATATGTATAGTATTGCAATATGTTTCAATGCTTAAATTATCTTTGCAGCAGATAGAGTGTGAGTTGAATGCATCGCAACAATCATCGAGTTCCATCGAGCCGATCGTCAAACTGTCCAACGAATGTACTGGAAATGCTACAGAGGTAAGATTTTGTAAACGAAAAAAGAGCACGATTCATAGTTTTATCTTTTTTGTTTTCATTTTCTTATCAAAAGTATTCGTTCAAAAACTTTTTGAACAATTCGAACAAATGTATTGAAGTATTACTCAGAAAATAAACAGCTAGCTTCAAAATATCGAAAGATATTAGCCGGTGTAATTGCAGAATTTTTTCTCGCAAGTCATCAATCTCCAGCACCGAAAAACTTTGACCAATATGCGGATATAATTATTTCCATGTTCCCAAACGAAAAAAAGGAAAGTTTATAAAAAAATCGATTTAATTCGAAACTAAAAAACCTTCTAAGTGTAAATTATGTGTAATTCACCCTATTGCCGAAGTCGCCGCCGCCTAAAACCAAAGCGACTTGGTACAAATATTGACAAATATTATACTGAGTCGCTTTTTTTCAACGCGACGGCGACTTCGGCAATAGGGGTGAGTATTCGAATATGCGAAAAATAACACTCATTACTATGCTGCGCGTGAAAATGTAAAATTTTTTTTATAGTCTATCTTTATTGTCTCTCAAGCACAATTTCCAGTTGCTATCAAATCAAAATTTTGTTGAGTACACTAATGAGACCCCAAATTTCTTAACAATGATAACTAATCATATTTAGCAACAAGATATCAGTAAATTACACAGCGATACAAAATACACAAAAGTTGAAATAGCTGGGAAGTGATATAGTAGAGGTTGTAGGTATGGTCGAGTGAAATAAAACTGCATACTTGGAATTTGGCGGGCACCCTCAAAATCTGGACTTATGGTCAAAAAACCGGTTTTGAGTATCTTATCGCACTTATGAGTCTATAACTTTCATGATTTACAAGAGATTTTCGATTGCATGAAAGTATTGGAAAGAAAAAACTTAGACCTTTCGAATGATATATATGATTTGTCGGGTTTAACATGATATCAGTGTGTATTTTTAAGACAAAGGCCAACTTTTTTTGTTTTTTTCATATTTTTTCAACTTCGAAAGTTTCTTCTTTCCAAAACTTTCACGCAATCGAAAATCACTTGTAAATTATGAAAGATATAGGCTCATAAGTCCGATAAGGTACCCAAAACCGGTTTTTTGACCATAAGTCAAGATTTTGAGGGTGCCCGCCAAATTCCAAGTATGCAGTTTTATTTCACTCGACCATACCTACAACCTCCACTATATCACTTCCCCGCTATTTCTGACTGTCGCACCGTGTTATTTATAAATAAGTAGTTACAAACAATTATTATTTACGAAAATATTTTGAGTACTATTACTTTCATTTTTTCGTAATCGTAACAGAGAAATTTTTAATCCAACTTCTGTGCAGATACTCAACAAAATTTAGATTGCAATAGCATAGGAAACTTGTATTTATATGTTGCACATATATGAGAACAAATAAAATATTGAATTTAAAAGTAATCATACTTTTCCACGAACAGCATTGCTCATTGGGCAATTATTTTATTTATTTATTCAATCCAGCAGGAAATATATTACTTTCATAAGAAAGGTTAAAATCCGGGTGGGTCGTTGTATTCCAAATATCATAGCACTATTTCAAAATTGAGAAGAGATGGATTGTTAAAAAAAAAAACATTTAAAACACGAACATCTGATTCTCCATCACTTGAAACTGAAATATTGTATTCTGATTCTGGTAAATATGATGACCAAATTTATGTAAAGCAACCATATGAACAGACTTTCAATAATAAATAATTCCAGATAAAATTAAAGACAAGCATTGGTTAAAATTTAACATCGAACCATGGGAATTAGTTATTATAAGATGGAAGTCAACTTATAGCCTGAGAAAACAATTTTTGAATGAACAACATGATTTGAACGACATTTTAGAAGAATGGCCTTTGCTTAAACAATCATTCGGTCATAAACTTGTTGAGTTACCAAAACTTCTCTATTGAAATTTAAGTCTATATAAATAATATCAAATGTAGATTGCTGCAAATTTTGCACAACTATACACTGGCAAAGAAAACTTACTTTTTGAAAAATGGGAAGATTTTTTAAATCTACGTTATATTTAATAGAGCAACGTGTAAAGGACTCGAACAGTTTGGAAATTTTGAAATGTTTTCAAAGTGGACAATATGCTTCGGGTATATTTTTAAATTTCTATTTGAAAAATATAATAAATTTCACAAACAAAATATCATTATACTTATATTGCTATAATTTCAGATGTCAAAGATAGTATAGTTTTGAATCTTATTCATTCCCTTCTGAAACCAACAAACCGCACAACTTACTTCAATCAAGATATTGGGAAAAACCAATACAAGAAATCAACGATTGCTGATTCGCATAGCTCATTTATCCTATGCGCTCCAACACATAGTGAACTGAAATGTGAAATAAAACAAATGGTTGATAGTGCTTTTTCAGCCAAGGAAACTCTTCAGCCTATTATATGTGCGGTGGGCGCCTCTATTTTTGACTTCCAGGAATATTTTGTATATTTTATAAGTTGGACAACATTGTATGTTGTGTCGATACTTGCTTTAAAATTTTTCATGTGTTAAATTTAAAATATCCATCAAATTGTAAACTTATTTGGTTACTTATTCAAAACTTTTTTTATAACATTGATTTAAGTAGTGAAGAGATGAACAGTTCATTGTTACAAATTTTAACCGATTTGGAAAATATCCAAAAATAATTTTGTACGCCTAATAATCTTTAAATTATTTTTATTATTAACATGGATATTACTTGTTATGTTTGTCAAAATAATTTCACAGAATGTGAGTTGCACCAAATAACATAATTAATTATGGCTTCGTTACTTGTAATCAGTCATTCTCTTAATGTAATGAGAATATTAAATATTGTAACAAACCTGAAAGCAACAAAATTTCGCTTCAAAATATTGCAACCAATGACATTATTAGAAATAACAATATGTTTATTGAATTAAATCAATCAAATATTGATGAACAAGTATGTAATAATGTGGTAAACAATGAAAATAATTCATCTCTTGATATCAGATATTTAAAAAAAACAGCTTGAAATGGTCATTGCAGAGCTATGCACACAAAACGCACTCAAGAAAACAAGCAACTCGATTACAAAACGATATAAAACACTTGATTACTCATCCAATTAGGAATGAATTGTTAAAAGTTATGAAGAATTTAAATTTTGAAAACTTTTCATTCCTTCAGCAGAGTTTACACTCAATGCTCTCATTTTGTAATAATCCTTTTGCAGGAATCGAAACAGAATATAACTTCATTAAAAATTTGAAAGAAATCGGTCTATACGAGAGTCTCAGAATTATTTATATAAATAATTCGATAGATACTTTACTTGTTCGACACGTAAATAGCATTGATGCAGTAGCAATAAAAGGTGTTTTGTTTCCCATAAAATTTCAAATTAGAAAATTCTTTGAAAATCCAGGAGTATTGGAAGATTTTGAAAAATATATGGAAAATTTATCTCATAAAACGACTTTATCCAATTTTATAAATGGGAAACTTTGGCAAAACAAAATCAAAAAATACGGCCACAAACTTGTATTTCCATTTTTTTTGTATTTCGATGATTTCGAAGTAAACAACCTACTTGGATCTCACAGTTCTTCTTTGCTAGCTGCATATTACTCTTTTCCTACAGCTCCACCATTACTGAGCCATAAATTAAAAAATATATTCATTGCCGCTTTGTTCAAATCGCAAGATGTAAAAAATTTCGGCAATGACAAATGTTTTTCCAAACTTTTTGAAATTTTGAACGATTTGGGACGGAATGGGTTGGAAATTGATACTCCGAAAGGAAAAAAAAAAAATATTCCTTTGTCTAGGATTAGTAATTGGTGACAATTTAGCTCTTAATAAGGTCCTAGGTTTTTCGCGCTCCTTTTCTTCTACCTATTTTTGTAGGGTTTGTAAAACCGAAAAAAAACTGACAAAAATTCTTTTCGAAGAGCAATCTTCTCAATTGAGAAACAGAAAAAACTACGAAGAAGATGTTAACTTAAATAGTCCTGAATTTACTGGAATTAGAGCAAACTCTATTTTTAATCATATAGAAAATTATCACGTAGTGGAAAATTTTTATGCAGATTTACTTCATGATATGTTCGAAGGAGTCTTGAAATACGATTTCTGTCACATTATTTTGTTATTTATTGAAAATAAAGTATTTGATTTAGAGTTAATTAACATTAGAAAACCAAATTTTAATTATGGCGAAACAGAGAATGGCAACAAATCACCACAATTTCAGCTGCATCATCTGAAAAAGTTTTGTTTAAAAATGTCTGGAAGAGAAATGTTAACATTTGCCCATTTCTTTCCATTGATAATTGGAGATTTAGTTGAGAAAAATGATAAGATATGGAAATTTGTTATTAACTTGATAGAGCTTTTAGATATAATGCTTTTATCAGAATTCACGAGTTTTGACTTGACGAATTTGAAAACTCATATTGAGTTTCATAACAAAGAATACATAACTCTTTTCTCTGATTCTTTAAAACCACAACATCATTTTTTGAATCAATTTTTACGTATTTTAGAACAATCAGGCCCTTTAAAATATTTTGTTTTGAATCAAAGCATAGAGAACTTAAATCCTATGCGAAAAATATAAACTCCAGAAAAAATTTATCATTATCGTTAGCATTAAAATTTTCTATGGTTTTTTCCGAAAATATTTAGAATTTTGAGAAAAATAAGTACTGTTTCAGTAAAAATAAAACGAACGCGCAATCTTCAATCTTTTATAATGAGTTAAAAAAATTTCTGAACCAAAATGAATTGAAACAATCAATATGTTTTTTAAGTTTTGAATACTGTGGCACAGTATATAAACGTGATTTCATTATTTTTTTTTACAACCCCAATTTTGTTGCATACAAAATTCAAGAAATTTATGTATTAAAAGAAAACATATTTTTACTATGTCAAAAATACAACATTATAATGTATAAAAAGCATTAGTTGTCATATTTAATTGTCCCAATTCCCTCTGATTTTCAAATATTCAATATGACAGATGTAAAGTGTCCCCCAATTCATTTGTATAAGATTGGCAACCAAATTTTTTTGCGACCAAAAACATTATATAATATTTCAAATTAAATGCACATTTATTCAACCAATTAATATTAAAATGTAAACTATATTTTCTTTATATTTTTAAGAAAGCAAAAATGTTAAAAGAAAGATAAAATATATTTGCAATAAAAACAAATTTTTCGAATTTTTGAACATCTTTTTCTTTTAAATATTTAATTTTGAGAAACGATTTATACCTTTTATTAAAAATATTTCTCACTTTTGAGGGAATTTTTTACTCATTTACGAAAAAAATATATTCAAATTGATGAAATTTTTTCTTATTTCATAGCAAAATTTTTTCCTTTTTTCCCTTTTATTATAGCAATTTTTACTTGTTTTATTGAAATTTTTTAACAAAAGCAGAGAAAATATTCTCAAAAACAATGAAAATATATTTCTTTACTTGGAAGAAAAAGTACTCAATATAATGAGTAAAAATTTCTATGGAGCGATATCGTGGTCAATTTTCTATAAGATAGCGGTCATTCTTACTTCATTTTGGTAAACTTTTTTCTGGGTGCAATATTTCGATGATGTTGATGGCTGTTGTTCTAATTGTTGATGATGAGGTTGTTGTTGTTGCAGTTGTTGTTGGTTATGATGATGAGGTTGATGTTGTTGCAGTAGTTGGTGTTGCAATTGTTTCAATTATTCTTGTTGAAGTTGATATTGTTGTTGTATTTGTAGCAGTTGTTGGTAGAGCTGATGTTGTTTTTGCAGTTGTTGATGAGGTTGATGTTGTAGTTGTTGTTGATTATAATGATGATGTTGTTGTTGCAGTTGTTGATGATGATGGGGTTGATGTTGTTGTTGCAGTTGTTGATGATGATGGGGTTGATGTTGTTGTTGCAGTTGTTGATGATGATGGGGTAGATGTTGTTGTTGCAATTGTTGATGAGGTTGATGTTGTAATTGATGTTGATTATGATGATGAAGTTGTTGTTGTTGTTGCAATTGTTGATGAGGTTGATGTTGTAATTGTGGTTGACTATGATGATGAGGTTGTTGTTGTTATTGCAATTGTTTCAATTGTAGTTGTAATTGTTGTAGCTGTTGGTGGAGTTGTTGTTCTTGTTGCAATTGTTGATGAGGATGTTGCAGTTGTTGATGATGCATCTGTCCAGTATTTTGCGTTTTTTGCTGCTTCTTGAAGCAGCCTGCGGAGTGTCGGTTCAAATTGAATTTTTTTTTGAACATATTTTCACTGAAAGTACATGACTGCATTTTTGCTGAATTATTTTTTATTTTAAAATATTTTTAACACAAAAACTTTAAAACACTGAATATTTTTTTGAGATCGTTGATCGAGTGCGTACGAGCATATACTGAATGAAACTTGATCGTAAAGTTTGCTCTTCTTTTTTCATCATTTTTTATCAAACCGAACTGAGATTTTTTGTATTTTCGAGTCATAAATAAATAATAGCACAAAATACAAGCTTCCAACATATTTCCTACAAATTGTTATCAAATTCGTCACCAGGTTTAATAAAAACTTGGTAGGATTCAAATAATTTTAAATTTTTTCACAACGCAAAAGTTCTGATTAGTTTCCGATTTGAATATATATATCTATGAAAATCTTTCTCATATAAATCCTATTTTAAACAGAGTTTTTTTATTTGTATATAGGAAGTGAATATCTCAATTATGAAGATTGTAATTAGAGTCACTATTAACATCAGTTCTATATTTCTCTGAAGATTTGACTGGATAATTTTCTCCGCATTTTTAAATTTGTATATGTTATATAGACCAGTGTTCCCACAGGAAGACAATTTGATCCTTCAGGTGGATAATTTAAAATAAATAATCACCTGTAGTATCATATACAATAAGTGCACAAGGGGTAAAGTCGAACGGGATAGATATAATTTTCATATTCTAATTTAATCTTATTCTTCAGAGATAGAAGCGTCGACAATTTCGTGAGAACGAAATATTTACGATATATGATATCCACCTTGTGCATTATTACTTATTAAACAGGCATGTAATAGGGCACATTCATTCCTAGTTAAACTTTTTAGACCGGAATTTAATAAAGCTGATCCACATATGTGTATATAAATACTACACCTCACCTTCCGACGTTAATGATAAGTTTTGCGATGAAATTCGTCACTATTTAGGATTATTATGTTTTTTCAAGACCACATTTTCGTATAGATATACACATTTGATTTTTTCAGTTTAGATTTATTTTTTTTATGAATATCATTGTAAGGTGTATGTTTGTTAAAGTCGGGGTTCTAATCCAACCTATGGCAAAAAATAATTTTTCTCATTTTAGTAAGATTATTCTGTGCAGTCGTTCACCTGTCGTTGATATGATGCTGACAACATAATACGAGTAGTAAAACTATATGCTTTCAAAAAGTTTCTCGGATTAACCGTTAGGATCCGGTTAAAAATTGTGAAGATCCCTTCTATTTGAGAATAAAAATGTATTTAAGATGCATAGCTCACTCAAATAGTTGGAGAATAATTATATTTTTTTTTTTTTTTTTTTGATCCACTATAACTCTGTTATTTCTCAACCGATTTTAATAATTTTTATTTCCACAGAAAGGATATTTTATTTTTTATAAATATATTGGAATTTTAGTATCTTAATCTTTTTCAAAACTCAAATTTGTTAGTATCCTATTTTGAGAAACTGTTAAGTCCATCTCGTCCAAGTCCAAGTCCAAGCGGAAAATGGAGTACGCACTGCCGCTAGTTTCGAATGAGGAACTTGATAGGGAAATGATACATTGAGATGTGCGAAAACGAATAAGACCCGAATAAGACATAATTGTAAAAAGGGCGACTCATGCAGCTGTTTAAATATAAAAGAACAATTTTGTCCTGACTTCCATTTTATCGAAAAAGAAAAAAAGTTGTACTTACTCTTCGTATACTTCAAAGCGGCTTTTCACTGTTAACAGAAATACGTTGATATACAAATTGAGCAACTTAGGTGCTTCCTCAAAAATTATAAATATAATAATAAACTGTTCGAGGAAAACAACCTTGCTGTTTGCGATCAAAAGATCGTATCGTATGCGTTATGACCATTTGTAGCTGTTCTGCACAAAATACACCTTTATTGCATATTTTTTTTTTTTTTTGTTGCAATTGTTAATTTTTTATACACTTCACCGAGGGTATAGTAAGGATGTACATCCGTTTGTAACGCCCAGAAGGAACGATCGGAGGCCCTATAAAGTATATATATTCTTGATCATCATCGATAGAGAAATCGATCTAGCTATGTCCGTTCGTCTGACCGTCTGTCCGACTCAACGTCTGTCCGTCTGCCTGTACGCAAAAAAGATCCAGACGGATGGAGACAATGAAACCAAATTTGGTACACACCTTACTCATGTACAGAGTAAGATTAAGTTAAAATTTTTTGGATCGGACTATTTTTTCGGGTACCTCCAGTACACCGATGTGTGTTTTTATGCCTTTTTGACATTTTTCTGTTCATAAATCCTACAAAATACAATATTTTTTAATGAAATTTTAGGCCAATCAATGATATAAATATTCTATCCACAACTAGGCGTGATTGGCTTGTTGTTGTTTGTCGTCCAAATGAAAATATAGAAGGTGAAAGATATCCCGCTGTCGGTCTAAGTCGATTGTTTCTACTTTACTACTTTTTTTTGGGGTGTTCGTTCTTTATGAACATCAATTTTGGGTGATTAGACATAATGTACAAACGCCCAATATAAGAATTTGGGTGATTCTTCATTTCTCTTTTTGGCGTTTGTACATTATTAATAATCGCTCAAATATGTTGGGTGATTGTTCATTTTCTCCTTTTGGGCGAAAAGATTTGGGCGATTATTCGTTTAGCCGTGAAAAACTATGTGTAGTTAAGAAATACAAGTGACTTTCAATTGACAGTTTGTTTGTTGCTTGATGTGGGTGGTCGTTGTGCGACATATGATGGCACTTGTTGCCAACCAGAGAGTTGGCTTTGATTTATTGTGTGTTGCTGAATAAATTGTTATTTTTCTTTCAAATATTAGAAATAAAAATTCTGATTTGTCGCCTGAAATATAATCTCTGATATTCTGTTTCTGTTTATCTCCAAATCATAAGAAAAGTTGCTGTTTTTTCTTATTTGTTACGCGGTTTTGTGTTCGTATTTTTATACCCTTCATCAAGGCTATATTAAGGTTGTGTATCTGTTTGTAACACCCAAAAGGATTGACCGGAGACCATATAAAGTATATATATTCTTGATCAGCATTGATGGAGAAATCGATCTAGCTATGTCCGTCCGTCCAACCGTAAACAAAAACTAGATAGTAGGAGTTGAGATAATCGAACCAAATTTGGCACACAGACTCTCTATATGTGCCCCATCCTCAAGTTTAAAGGGTTTTTTGATCGGACCATCGGGTACCTCCAGTACACCGATACTGGGTACCTCCAGTACACCGATGTGTGTTTTTGTGACTTTTTCGACACTTTTAAATAAATCCTACAAAAAACTATATTTGGTCTTATGGAATTTGGCACATTTATGCTAATCAATGATATAAATATTCTGTCCAAAACTGGGCGTGATTCGCCCACTTTTCACCATTTTAATCGAATATTTGTAATTTTAAAAGAGTTGAGCAAAGAACTTTTTGCAAAAATTGCCAAAGCAGTAAACTTAAAGATTATCGCGCAAATGCAAATATAGAAGGTGAAGAGTATTTAAGTAGTCGGTTATAACCGACTACAACGGTGTAGAAGCTTCGGTGCAGTAACCCCTTCACATATAAATCTTTCAGCTATTGTATGTATGTTCTCACGAGATTTACGAATACTTTTGCGTTGTTTACAACACCATGATTAAATCTCCAGAAAAATATAGTATAGTTATAAAATCAAACGAATTACATAACTTGGCGAAAATTTGGTTATATTGTAGTAAATTTGAGCAAATTAGCCGCAACGCATTTGTACGTGCGCCGCCACTACATTCTAATAAGATATTCGAGTGTAAATTCTGATAATTTGAGCATGTGTTCAACTGGTAAAGTTACTATTTCGCCGTCCAGTTTTGCAAGCGGTTTCTCTTGACACAGGCAGATCGCCGGTTTGCTTTCGACTAAAAAAAGTAACGTTTTTCCTCAACCGCTCACTGCATTGCGCCATTAGGCTTTCACCCAACTGTTCGCAACTGTTAAATTTAATGAACGCTTTTCTTTGCTTGACACGCTCGCCATTCTGCTTCCGTCGGAAAAGGTTGGGTTATCTTCCACCGGGTCATAAGGCTTCACCATGTTTTCTTTGGATGTTATTAAGTTGGAGCATGGCAGTTATTGTATGGTGTCGACCCACAAAGCAGACTGTTCAACACGAATATCCTTTTTGGACTAATAACTTTATTACAACTTATATTTCTCTGAAATACACGTAGATTAAAATTTTTTTTTTTGTTTTTGTTTTTTTAATTGTGAGAACATAATCACTCTTATAGTGATACCATAACGTAGCGTGTTAAAGTCAGCTTTGTCTAGCAAGGAGGATCGAAAAACAGAAAAGTTTTCACATTCCTCAATTCGTCGTCATCAGGCCTGCTGACAGCGTTGGATCGCCACCGAACGAGGAATGTAATGTATTGTTGAGTAAATGATTATCTGTTTAACGATATATTCCTTGATTAGCGTTAGTTTGCTACGCATTAGCGTAGGATTTAAGGAAAGATCTTTTTTTCCTTTAATAATTTGGAACATCGATATTAAGCAATTGTTCTCTATGCTTTTTTTGTTATTATTTCATCACTTTTGAAATTGATGAAACATTCTAAATTTTTTTTTGAATATACATTAAGTAAGGGAAGTACACCGGCTGTGAGCATGCTCTAGTTGAGAACACCCCTAATTATATTTGGACAGGAAGCAGATGCT
>JAWNPW010001445.1:0-11196 GCA_035078745.1 Diastata ussurica
GATAGAGCTGTCAGTTGCCAGATTGCAACACTAGGGTTGTCCAATCCCGAAATATAAAAGGCAACCCTCGTACAGTCGTCACACATAAATTTCACCATATTATTTGTGTTCAGCACGTTGCTACTGTATTGGTCCAGTCCCGAGCATTTTTGAGATGAGTGAAAAATTTTTCCACAAACTTCCGCACATCTTATGCCCGTCTCTCCACGTATTGCGCTTCTGCACTTTGTGCATTCTGCCATTACCCGCTCTTTTATAAATTCTTTTATTTTTTTTTTTTTTTTTGTATAGATGTATTATATTTATTTATTCAAAATTTGTGGTCTCTATCCAATTATAACAAATAAACAAATTGTGCACTATACAATTTCATAAAAATGGGTTATTATTTAATTTTTTTCCACTTTTTGATTTTTAATTCTTTGTATTTATATAAAGTTTGTTTTGTTTTAATACCGTCGCGATGTTGCTTGCTTGCTCGTTCACGACCGAAATTTTAATATGATAATAATATGTGCAAAAAACTTGTAAATAAGCAAATCAACCTTCATCTGATAATTAACTCACCGAGGGATTTGGATGATGAGGTTGAGAAACTCAATCTGACTATCCACGATGCTGCATTTAGGGCAACCAACAAATCGACCAGAGTTAGCAGAGCCGGAAATAGCTTCCAAGTAACCAACGAAATAAAAAAATGATAGAGTTAAGCGACGGCTTCGGAAAATATGGCAAAGAACCCGCTGTCCAGCACACAAAACTGCACTAAACAAAGCCACGAAGGAATTAAAAACAAGAATGCAGAACGCGAAAACTGAGGCTCTCGGAGTGTACCTAGCCAATCTCAACCCGAACAAAAGACACAATCACAACCTTTTCTGCGCAACGAAATATCTGAAAAACCCACTAAGCAAAATGTGCCAATCAAAGATGGTAATAACAGATGGTTCAAAACCGACTTGGAAAAAGCTGAAGCGCACGGAAATTATCTTGAATCAGCTTTCGAGCCCAATGACCTTTGCAGTCAAACTGATATTCAGGAAATACTAATGGCCCATGTCAATGGATCTTCCGATTAGAAATGCAACCTATCAAGAGGTAGCATCTGAAATAAAAACATTCAAAATGTCGAAGTCTCCTGGACACGATGCTATCACCGCGAAATGCATCCAGTCGCTTTCAAAAAGGCGATTCTGTTCTTAGTATTACTGCTTAATTCCATACTCAGACTGCATCATTTCTCCACGATTCCGAAACCTGGCAAACAAGAAAACGAAATTCCCTCGTACCGGCCGATCAGTCTTTTGGTGATTTTTCCTAAGATATTCGAAAGAATACTTTTGCGAAGAGTGTCACCAATACTGAAACAAAAATAAATATTACCAGATCATCAGTTTGCTTTTAGAGAGAAGCACGGAACTCCTGATCAAGTTCACGCAGTATTTCTTGATGTCAAGCAGGCATTTGACAAGGTATGGCACACTGGCCTCTTACACAAGTTAAAAACGATTCTTCCGGCACCGTACTACTTACTGTTTAAATCATATCTTGATAACAGAACGTTCTACGTGAAAATCAACCAAACTACATCAGCAATTCGCAACATTAAAGCGGGACTACCGCAGGGCAGCGTCTTAGAGCCTGTTCTATACACTATTTACCACAGCTGGGCATTAATCAATTGAATCTTAATTGATTACGCCCAAGGATTACGATTACATGTAATCATAATCCTTAATTTTCATGATTATGATTACTTAAATCGTAATTATAAAAATTACGATTACGATTAAATTATTCATAATCGTATATTTTTATGATTACGATTATTTTAATTGTGATCGTGAAAAGTATGATTGCGATTAAAGTAATCGTAATCCTCACTTTCACAATTAAGCTTATTTTAATAGTAATCTTAACAAGTAAGATTACAATTACGATTACAACTACGATTAAATTCTACTACTTTTCTTTGTGGAATTCGATGTTTCGAAAAATATTGTAAATTTGTCTCGGCAATTAAAAATTTGTATACATTACAATATTTTATCTAGACTGTCTCATGAAACACATATCTATCAATGAGCTAATGATTATATTTGAAACGGATCAAAACGGTTCAAATGCGACTGTGTTTCGCAAAGTTTCCAAACAATTTTTCGAAGGAAGAAGTTTTTGTCAAACAAAACTAACTAAGTCCATTTTCATTGGATTCATCGTTTCAGTGCATTGAATTTCAAAATGTAAGTTTCCTGATTACTGGAGGACTATTCTTTGTATTGAGAGCAAAACCATTGAAATAAAAATGCATTAAAGATAGTTTTCGTTAAAAAAAACTAACAAACTCCACTTGCGCTGTCTCTTTGAACTCAGTGTATCGATTTTAAAAATGTAAGTTTTCTAGATGATTACTTGAGGACTATTCTTTGTATTGAGACCAAAACGGATCAAATGCGACTGTTTTCGCAAAGTTTCAAAGCAATTTCTCGAAAGAAGAAATTTTTGTCAAGCAAAACTAAGTCCATTTTCATTGAACTCTGCATTCCAGTGTATCGATTTTCAAAATGTAAGTTTTCAAGATGATTACTGAAGGACTATTCTTTTTATTGAAACCAAAATGGATCAAATACGACTGTGTTTCGCAAAGTTTCCAAACAATTTCTCGAAAGAAGAAGTTTTTGTCAAAGAAAACTAACTAAGTCCATTTTCATTGAATCCTGCGTTTCAGAGCATCGATTTTCAAAATGTAAGGTTTCTAGATGATTACTGGAGGACTATTCTTTGTATTGAAACCGAAACCATTGAAAAGCGAAAGCATAAAACGTTGTTTTCGCTAAAAAACTAACAAACTCTATTTACGCTGTCTCTTTGAACCCAGTGCATCGATTGTCAAAATGTAAGATTTGTAGATAATTGCGTAGCAATTATTCTACGTAATAAGCCCAACTCCATTCAAATGCGAATATTTTCAGAAGAGCTTTCGTCCATTTCGCTTTATGAAGATTTTTATGATCCTTATTCCTCAGTCCCAGTTCGTCAATTTTCCCATTTTGTTTTTTTTTTGTGAGTTATTCATCAAAGCTTCTTCTATGCACTGAACCGTGGGAAGTTGTTATATAACTATTTTTGAATTTGTTATGAGCATTGCTATCTTTGAACACATTTATCTCAAAACTCTAAATTTGGAATTAGTGGTTTTTGTGTGAACGACGTCGATTCAATTTTTTAATATTTGTATATGCTCCATAAACTTAGAAAATTTAAACAAAAAATGTTTTCTGCCTACTGATGCTCCACTATAATGTATCATATACGATAGCATATTGTGTACCTCGTTAGAAGACTTGGTACAAAGCACTCTACTACATGTAGAGCTTCAGCTGATGATGGCAACGCTCTGTCTACATTCCAAAGTTGAAAAATAAAGTAAATCTTTGTATTTCCCACTGCTAATCTTCCGATTTTATCGACTAAAGATGAGAAACGGGATAAAGGAGTGAAGTTGTGGCTACTATTCACAGTAACAGACATAAATTTTGCAGGTTCTTTTCAGGTAGTCATCCACGCTCAGAAGTGGCCCAGTTACACTGGACAACAGTGAAAATATAACATTTTGCGAGCTTCTCAAAATGAACTTAGTTTGCAAAATGTTATATGTTCACAGTTGGCTCTATTGCATATATTTAATATTAACATTATAAGATATAATTTCACTAAATCCACAATAACTACGCCAAATTTTATCCGATTTTACCCATCTGAGACTAAGAAATAAAATATTTGATTTAAAATTTCTATCTTCGGATATAAAGGTTTTAATTTCACATTTTTCTGAAAACAATCAAAAATATTACTAAAATCGAAAATCTTTGACCAGATATATTTCAGTTTCCTTATATCCGATCTTAATCAGTGATAATCAATAATTACTTAATCATTTAACGGGTAATTTTAGTACCTTTGAAACGAGTTATTAGTTCAATCGATCAAACTTATCGTATTGGCATAATACGAATATAATTCGAAGAAGTGAATACGGACTGCGAGAGAAAAAATAGATACGATATTCGTGATCAGTGACTCAAAATTAGTTGAGGACCAAAGTTTGGGAAATGTTTTACCTAAATGTTTCAAAATTGTCGACCAGTGTTATCAAAGATTATCAATCTCGTATGTTTCTTTGGAAGCTGTCAATAACCTCAATGCCGAGGCCATTCTCACATTAATGGCCAGGTACAGCTGCAGTCAAAATAATAGTAGTGCTGACAATGAAAATTGAAATATGAGAAAAAAGTTATTAAACAAAAAATTTTTTTTTTAATTTTGTCAAATAATGCGTTATCAAAAGAACAACTGTTTTAGGAAAAAAAAAATTTTGTATTGAATTTATTTTTGCTAACGAAAATTAAAATTTCAAAAAATATGAAAAAGGCATTGAGTCTAAAAATGAACAAAACAATTAGTTTTTGAATTATTTTCTCTTCTTATTTAAATGATTAATCATCGTAGGTCAATAATTATATTTGCTTGTGTAACCATTGTTTCAAAAACAGACGCACAGCGGCTGGACAGGTTGAGTTCTCAAGTTTCTGACCATTCTCAGCAGGATTGGCCCAGGCACTCTCCACAATCTTTCAAAGTTATGTATTGCATGTTAACCAACATGATATGAGAAACTGTCTTCCTCACATTGCACCACAAATTCTTTATAAGGTTGACATCACCAGAGCTACACAGGCCACTAAACCACATTCATCCTATTAAAGGCGAAGCATTCTTTGGTGAGTTTTCTCCTATATTTTTGACCATTGACCTGCTGGAATATTCAAATCAGCGACATGTCATCAGTGTCATATGGGAGCATAACGGCCTGCATAATTTTGACATACAGATGACGATCGATAGCATCGCGAACCCAATATATGCCACCAACTTCATGTTAAGAAAAGCGCGTGCAAATAATTATACCGGTTCCATAATGTTTCACTGATTTGCAAGTGAATTTTGGTATGTTTTCCGATTTCGGTTATCGTCTGAGATATTCACGAAATCTTTTTCCACCATATAGCACATTTTTTGACTCATCCGACCACAAAATATGCCGCGTTTCTCATCAGTACTATGCTTGCCTCATTCCATTGCAGCAGATACACTAAATCAAGTTTTGATAGAAATGAAATGAATGAATGAAAGATTCGTTTTTCGCAAGAGAATATAAAATTCACAACAAACACTTCCAAAAAAAAATAGCACATTTTTTATTAATATTCACATCATTAGAATTTATCCTTAAACACTTTAAAACTATTAAAAAAGCATTTTTTTGTAAGATATGAGAGCAAAATTAATCCATCATGGCCGCCTGAAGTATGTGTATGAAGGGAGATGCCAATAAAGTTCAAAAGTCTATAAAATTATTTTCGAACTTTAATAGTTTTTATTTTCTAGCCAGTACATAATTAAATTCAGGAACAAATTATTGAATGATGTCGCTACCTTAAAATGCCAAAAAAATATCAAAATTTGGATAGTAGTTCGCAAATTTTTCGCGACCTTGATTTCGTCATAATTTAAATCGACGACATTTGTAGTGCATCATCAAGCATGGGAGAGCATGAAAAACATTTGGGCATTGTTTTTAATCGTCTGCGAGAACACGGGTTGAAGATAAAGATTTCGAAATGCGTTTTCGGACAAACAGAAATCAATTTTCTTGGCATTCTTGGCTAACGAAAGACGGTATTTTATATTTATATTAAGTTTCAAAAAGCCAACTGTAGCTCACGAGCTTCGCCGATTTATCGCACTTATGAATTTTTATCATCGTTTTTTACCAAATGCCGCTTTAAAACAGGGAAAACTCCAAAAATTAATGAACGGCAACTTAAAAAAAGACTCTATCAAGAGTGTCAAAGCGATCTTTCAAATGCTGTTATGCTAGCACATCTAACACCTAATTCGAAATTGGTATTACATGTGAATGCGAGCGACTTTTGTGTGGGAGCAGTGATTCACGCATTAGTCGACGGTACTATACGACCACTGGTTTTCTTCTCCAAACGAATGGCAGAATGACAACAGCGGCAAGTACGTAGGATCGGGAATTATTGGCGTTTCACCAATCGGTCTCGTATTTCAAGCACATGATAGATGGTGGTGATTGTACAGTATTTACTAATCACAATCCGTTAACTTTCGCGTTTCACCAAAATCCCGATAAGGCAACTCCAAAACAGATTCGACATTTGAGTTTCATAAGTGAGTATACAACAAACATTCAGCATTTCTCCGGAAAAGACAATATCGTAGCTGATACGTTGTCACGCATCGGAGCAATATATACCACCGAACAGATTGATTTTGAAAAGTTAGCGTACAGTCAACAAAACGATGCGGAACTGATGGAAATGAAAAGCAATTCGTCACTGCAGCTAAAACTTGTGAAACTATCAACCCTAGTATGATGTGATTTGGCAACAGACAGGGTTCATATGTTACACCCCAATTCAGAAGGCAAGTTTTTAACTCTATGCATAATCTTTCGCATCCGGGAAATCATTGAACAGCTAAGTTAATCACTGAACGATGTGTCTGAAAGAATATGAAACGATATTGCCCGATGAGTAAAAACTTGCCTGGAATGTCAGCGAACAAAGATTGGCAAGCACAATCGAAGTGCCTCAGCAGATTTCAAAAGTTCACACCAACGATTTAGTCATGTCCACATACACATAATTGAACCGCTGCAAATATCAGCTGACTTTAAATACTGCTTAACATGTGTGAATCCTTTTAGTCGATGGCCAGCAGCCATTCCGTTAAAGGACATAACCGCCGAAACAATGGCGAGGACATTTTTAAAAGGTTGGATAGCCAACTACGGCATGCCGGGGACTTTAACAACAGATCAGGGCAGCCAATTCGGATCAAGTTTATTTAAAGAACTGACCCAATTAACTGGATCAAAACACATTCGTACAACGGCGTACCATCCACAAAGAAATGGATTGCATCGAACACTTAAATGTGCGATAAAATGTCATATGAATTCGAACTGGATAGATATCTTACCAATTGTCTTATTAGGATTGCGAACGACATTCAAGTCAGATATAAAGGCAACTCCCGCGGAAATGTTATACGGAGCAAATAATAAACTACCAGGCAAATTTGTCGACAAGCAAACGAACGACTGTACTGAAAGCGATTTTGCCATGTTCTAATCATGCAACAGAAAAAATGTTTGTTCAACCTCAGCTAAAAAATTGCAGCCACGTTTTTTTAAGAGACGACACTGTACGAGCACCTCTAAAAGCACCATACGATGGTCCTTACGAAGTTTTAAAAAGAAATGCAAAAATCGGCGAGAAAATCACAAAAGTATCCATTGATCGAGTAAAAGCAGCCTTCATCGAAAATGACGATCAGCTGCGTATAGAATTTTTAAAGCAGATAAATGACATACCGCTTCATCAGTATCAGAACGCAGCTCCACATACCAGAGCAACTACAAAATCAACTCAAAACAATCACTACGCTGGATAGGCAGTAAGGCAAGAAGAAGACAATCAGTCACAGAAACCATCGTAACTGCAAGGAGGGGCAAAGAAATTAATTTCTGTTTTTGAGTTTTAGCTATTAAGCATTTTTGGCGATTAATAAATAAATAAAATATTACTCGCCAAAATAGCAACTCAAAATAATGTTTTGCGAACATAACGATGCATTTTCAAATAAGCATTTCATGAGAAACGAAACAGTAAAAAGGAAGATCGAAAAACAAAACAAATCTAGCAAATATTAAAGATTACACATTGTTAGTAGTGGCACTACTATTATATAGACCGCAACTACATCAGGAACCGTGGGCTTCCGAAGAAGGTTTTCTCAGATAATTGACATAAATTCATTGGAGTTATCAGTAGCTTCTTTAACACAAGCCGAACATATTACGCAATCCGCTCGGAACATGGAAGGCTTGTGGGAAGCAGGTGTTTTAATTTGTTTGCCCAAATTAAACAAAAGTGACCTGGTTAATCGTTGGGAGAAGCACAAAGCGATTCATCATAAAATTACTCGACGATCAAAGAATGAGTACCTTCCCGACTTCTCAAGCACTACAAGTGGAAATACCCATAAAAAAACGTGCAAGTCGTGAATCTAGTTGTCTTAAAAGAAAACTTGCTTTCACCGAACGAATTGAGATTTAGCCATGTCAGGGGGTTATATGACAAGGTTAGAGTAGCTGAAATTCATATATAGATCGGTGTTCTTACTCGCCCGATTAGCGAATCACTCCTTGCATGTCTGGAAGGCCTTAAGCTCGGTCGTTTTCTGTGTTTTAAGTTGGTGTCCTCTTTTTTTATTTTACATTCTCTTCATCTAAACTGGGGTTGTGATTCTGCGGGCGTTTTGAGAGAGGCGTTTCCTTCAAACGCCTAGCGATGACGCACTGCACCGTGTTCAGCTGACCAGATCAGCTCAGATCAGATTCGGCACCAGACCCCCGACGGTGGTTAGCACTGAACGGCTCGAGGCGGAGCAAGCTGTAAGGGACGAGTCAATTGGTTTGAGGAGCAATGCTCGACCGTGCATCGTCTCCAGCGCGTGCCTCAGGCAAGTCCATTGGCCTAACAAATTCATAGGAGGAATGCAGACGTCATGTTGACGCCTCTGCCGACAAATTACAATTATTACAATACTTGTTCATTTCCATTTTCACAACTGATGTCAGTATTTTTAGTTATTTTTTTCAACTTCGAAAAGTCATTGGGATGCGCGCCGCTTTCGAATCTCAAAACGATCAACGTCATCGTACCCTGATTTGGTATTTATTAGTATCTCTTCGCTACAAAGAATTGGCCAATAGTTCCATATACTATTTCGGCTAAATCGTTATGAACGTTTTCACGCCCATACACACATTTATCACAATTGAAATTCTACCTTCTAATGTCCCTTCTGATATTTTTTGAGCATATTCTGAGCATTTCGAAGTGCGAACTTCAACTTGCTTGAATTGAATACTTAAATGAATATTAATGCAAAAAGAATTTTACGGCGTGCGATTAACTTCCCTTAAAAAGACCATGATATCACAATAGAAGAAACTTACCGGAAAGTCTTTAATAACTCGAAATTCATTTATAATTGAAACAATATTTTCCATTAAAAAAATCTTTATATTTTTTGAAAACAACATTTTTGGAAGAGAACCTATTTCGAAGATCACAATGAGGTCTTTTTTTACAATAGAATACAATAATGTTTAGTTTTTATACACGGCAAAAAAAAAGCAACATTTGTTAGTAAAAAGAAAACGCTATAAGTGTTTCAAACTAAGTAACGTTTTCGGTACCTTTTCTAACTGTTGCCAACCTTCAAATCTTCACGCAAAACGCGTAGCATATACTAAAATTACGTCAGATTTTAATGATTTCACTTCGCCAATGACGTCCACAACACTAAAACAATTTAAATTCCGAACACTTCAGATGCGATTAAAAAAAAATAATTATAATTTCCACTATATCCCATCATGGGAACAGTGTTGCGTCTCCAGCTATTTGAGTAAGGCGTGCTAATTTATGAAGCTTTTCAGGGTTGATAAGTTACTACTTACACCACATCACACCGAAATATTTTTCTTTTAAATACAATAATTATTTTCTCTTCAATTCCATGTTGTGCCAATGTGAGCACTCAGTCGCCCTCGCACTAATGCACTGAGCTACGGTCATCACCACCAGTTGGGTCTTTGCACTTTTTTTTGTTTTTAATGACGTTTTATAACGATGACTTACCAATTTGAGTATACTCACTTTTTTTTTTTAATAACGGTGTATTTTGTTGATTCACTCATTGTATTCTTTTGAATATAAGTAGGACAATATCTTGTTCAGATGCTCTTTCGCTTTTCACTATATTTTTAATTTGAGTGTACATATTCAACAATGAATGTGAGTAGAGCGTATTGCTATACTCATTTCATAAGAGCAAATTGAACTATCCACGCAGCATTTTTAAATCTAAACTTATTAAAGGTTTACTTCATAAGTAATTTTGAAATGTGTGTTTGCTCTGTTTTTTTTGAATGAACTTATATAAATAAATATGTTTAATCAGGCATATCAATGCTTATAATGGGTACAACTGGCTTCATGTTTTCGATTTTAGACCCCTTTTTATTTTTCTTATCGTGTTTATCGTATTCAGGCATATGCTCTGACACGTTAGAAGATGCATCTAGTTGTACCGATTGAGTGCTATGATCAGCATGATATGAGATATTGCCATACTCCTGTAGAAAAGGCATTGTTGAAAGTAAAAACTGACTGAACGATTTACGTATGCCAAACCACCACATGTTGCCGCCCTTAGCACTAAAGCTAAGTACTATTAACGCAAATAATGAAACAAGCAATGGACTGAAGACGATAATGTAGGGAAATTGCAATTCACCCTCCAGTTTGTCACAGATAACGACCTGGAAATATATATAAAAACATAAACGAGTTAGAATAAGAATATAAAACCAATAATGTAGTAGAATAGTATCTTCGGCGTGCACCGAAGCTTCTATACCATTCAGCAACAGCTATATTAGTTTTTATTGTTAAAAAAAAGTTGAAAAGTTTTCGAAAAAATTCCAAAATTTTTCAAAAAAGTTTAAATTCTTAAAATAAAATCGAAATTTTTCATCGATCAATCCTCTTAAATTACAAATACCAATTATCCTATACCATTCATTCTCCCATTTGTTATCATCATAGTCGTATTCCTTAATTCTCGACCGACATTTGTAACTTTTGTATGGCAGCTATATCCAATTTTGATCCTATTTTGATAGTTCTTTTTTCTATCTTATGGAATTGATAAAAACAAAAAAGTTTCCCATATAAAACAATTTTTAATTCGAAAAAAGAAAACTACCTTTGAAATTGTCACTTTGTATGGCAGCTATTATTCTAAATTATTATATTATATTATAATTATAATAATAATTATTATAATAATAGTTACGCTGATCACAGATAAGCTGACTAACTGATTCTGTCACGCTGTTAGGGGGCGCTGTCGTTGTTGTTGAAGTTTATTAATATGTAGCCACAAGAATAATATTTTGTTTGAATTGCAATTTTTGTGTAGCATACTTTTAGGAGTTATTTGAATATTTCTAATTGATTGTTTATGATA
>JAWNPW010001446.1:0-11191 GCA_035078745.1 Diastata ussurica
GGTACAAAGGAAATTTTTAAAATTTGCTCTGTTTCGCTTAAACTTCCAAGAACCAATTCCTTCATATAGGTCGCGTTTTTTACTCATCGATTTGAAATCTTTAGAGAGTAAACGAATTATTAACTCATTAATGTTTGTCTACGATATTATTTGTCGCAACATCGATTGCTCAATGTTGCTAAGCCAAATAAATTTTTTTCCTCCAATCAGAGCTACTCGACAAAATAATTTATTTGCAATTAAATGATATAAAATGAATTATGCTGTAAAAATCATTGAATTTAATGAAGTAGCGTCAAATATCGAAACTGATTTTTCTTTGCCAAAAAATACGTAATACCAATCAAAGAATCATCAGCTTAAATCAAGAAAATCTACAACAATTTCAAGGAAGGCATGAATGCATTAGAGTTTCTCGGCGAACCAGTGACACAATGGTCGTCACTAATGTTATTTCTAATGGAGAAAAAATTAGACTCAGAAACTCATTTACTGTGGTGCAGAGATAAAAACGATGACACTCCTTCAATGTAACATCTATTGGATTTTCTTGAAAAACGAATATACGAACTGGAGCGCATTCGCAAGGGAACATCGCTTCATCACAAAGGCTCTGCCAGAGATAAAAAGTATCAAAAGAAACCAGCGTGTGCCAGACAAGAAGCATACACATCTGTAGTAGAAGGTGATGCACGTTTAACATGTGTGGTCTGTGGTTATCCACATCCACTATAAAAATGCGACAATTTTAAATCTTATACGAAAACATAATCTATGCTTCAATTGTTTCCAATCAACGCACAGAGTCAATGAATGTAAGAGTTCAAAATTTAGATTATATGGAGCAAAATATCATACTTTGATTCATCGAGATCAGCAAGCTTCAAAAACCATCGAAACATCGAGTAACCTGGTTGGCTCACAACAACAAAGTAAAGGCATCAGCGTGAACGCTGCGCACAACAATATAAGTGCCTTAACACTACTTCCAGCCATTGTCATGGTGGGGAATGGTTATAGCGTTCTTCAACCATGTAGAGCGCTGCTAGGTTCAGGGGCTCAAGCAACACTGATAGCAGAGGCCTTTTTGCAGCGTAGGGAAAGATCATATGACAAAATTCCTGTACATGGTGTTGGCGCCTGTATAACGGTACACACCAAAGGTGTTGTAAATTTGGTCATCTCATCTAAATCATTGCAGCAAGTCATCACAACTTCGGCATACTGTCTTTCAAAACTCATCATTTGCCGATATATAAGGTTTCAGAAGACAAATTCAAATTCTTCGAAGGATTGAGTTTGGCAGATCCAATATTTGCGTCTCCTTCGCCAATTTATCTGATCATGGGGGCCGATGTGTACCCAGAGTGTTCTACCTGACATGGTAACGCATCCCAGCGGTTCGCCAAGCGCCATTTCAACAATTTTCGGTTGGACTATTTTGGGTCAGACCAAAAATATACAAGCATTGCACATATCTGTGGCACATGTGTGCATCGATATTGATAAACGATTACAAACATTTTGGGAGCTTGTGAGCTTACCCACTGCAAGGGCATTGTCGTCAGAAGAAGAAAAGGATGAAGAACACTTTCAACAAAATGTTCAACACACAGCTTGACAAGCATGTTCGGTTTGGTGACACCAAATCAATGGCGCTGAAAAGATTATACGCAATGGAGAAGCGTTTCCAGTATAATCCACAATTGGATCAGAAGTATTCAAGTTCATTGAAGGCTGGATCATATGGAATCAGTTACGGGAACATCGTCTTTGCATGCTGTATTTAAGCTAGTAGTTCAACAAAAAAGTTACATTTTGTTTTCGACGCCTCTTGTAAAGGCTCAGGCAACATCTCACTGAACGATAAACTATTAATAGGAGCAATGGTCCAGAGGGATTTATTCTCTATATTGGTTGAATTCCCAAAATACGAAATTGCATTCTGTGCAGACCTCGAAAAAATGTACAGACAAATTCTTATACACCCTGATGTTCAAGCGTTGGAGTTAATTCTGTGGAGAACAGCACTGGTGATCCAGTTAAAACCTACCAAATGAAAACTGTTACATATGGAACGGCAGCGGCTCCGCGGCTTCCAACACGAGTGTTACTTCAAATTGCATTAGAGAACATGTCAACAAATAAGAGACTATCTGAAGCGATAGACCACAACTTTTACGTAGATGACTTTTTGTGCTGCACAACGAACGTTCAGTCTGTTACAAAATTAAGAGATGACATACGCAAAGTATTATCAGTGGCTGGGTTTCACTTACGCAAATGGTCTTCAAATTCAGATGCTTTTATAAGTAAAATAAACAAAGGCGATAGAGCACTGTCATCAAAACAATTTCATGATGATGCACAGTCCATCAAGGCACTCGGATTGTCATGGGATACTGTCAATGACACATTCAAATTCGATGTGACTTTAGCAAGTATACCTGATACAAAATTTAATAAACGTTCTATACTTTCAGAGATGTCAAGAATCTTCGATCCCATCGGGTGGTTTTCTCCCATTGTGATCAAAATGGAACAATTTCTACAAGCTTTGTGATTACGTGGTGTCGGTTGGGACGATCCATTACCTGACTGCAATAATATTGGTTGAAGCTTCACGAGTACTTCAACTATATTCAAGAAGTGCAAATTCCAAGGTGGTTACAATACGCTGAAGGAGATATTGTTGAATTACATGGATTCGCAGACTCTTCTGAACTTGCTTATGCAGCATCAATTTATCTGAAGGTTATTCATAAAGATGGCTCCATTTGCACAAACCTGATAGCAGCCAAAACTCGAGTGGCACCTGTAAAACAAGTTTCATTGCCACGTCTTGAGCTGTGCACGGCTCATCTGATGGTTAAACTGCTGCTGAAGGTTCGTGAAGTATTGAGACTGACCGATGTTCAATCATTCGGTTGGTCAGACTCAACGATCGTGCTAGCGTGGTTGTCAGACCATCCACGTCAGTGGAAAACTTTTATTACAAACAGAACATCATTCATCATTGATATACTCCCTATTCAACGTTGGCGTAATATTAAGTGAAATGTAAATCCCGCAGACCTAGCAACGAGAAGTATTGCAAAAGTGGAACTCATCAAAAGTGATTTATAGTGGTTCGGGCCCATCATATTACATCGTTTCCACGAGGAGGAACATGCATCGCCAACGCTTCCAAACGGGTTTAAATTAGAACAACAAAAGGTTTTACTCCATCTTACAATGTTGTCTGAGTTAAACATTTTCGATCGATATTCCTCTTACAACAAAATGCTACGCGAGACGGGTTTTATGCTTCGATTCATTAGAAACTGTAGGTCTACAACGCCATCAAACAAGTCAACAGGTCATTTATCGACAGAAGATTTACGCCTTGCACACAACCGTTTAATCAAAATAGCGCAATCAACAATGTGGTCATCAGAATTGCTTTTTCTATCAAGGGACAGATAATTGAATCATCGTCATAAACTGGCTGCACTATCGCCATTTCTCTACAATTATCGAAAACGCTAGAATCAGTTACGACCAACAGCATCCATTCACAATTTCATTTCATTCATTCAATTTTCATCATCGATATCTACATGCTGGAACGAGACAATTGCAGTATGTGTTGAGTCTCAAATATTGGATATCAAATGTGATCTATACTACAAAACGGTGTGTTTACAAGTGTGTAACCTGTATGCGATACAGAGAAATACCATATCAACAAAAAAAGGGAAACATTCCACATCATCGACTTGAACATTGTGCACTATTTTTCAACACGGGAGTTGACTTCGCAGGACCTGTACTGGTACGGTCTTGGAAGGTACGAGGTTCCAAATTATAGAAATGCTGGATTGCATTGTTTGTTTGTCTATCCACAAGACCCATTTACTTGGAATTGGTCATAGAACTATAAACTGCAGCCTTCGCCGCAACGCTATGTAGATTTTGTTGGATGCAACGAAAAACTACGGGAACTTTACCGATATTTGGCAAGTAGCACAACACAGCAAAACATTCACGAGACGTTGTCCAATGAACAAATTCAGTGGCAGATCTCTCTCTTCCTTCCGAACAACAAGGTCGACGATATTGTAGTCCTCAAGGACGAAAACATTCCACCAACAAAATGGGTAATCGGAAAAATCATCGAAATACATTCTGGCAACGACGACTTGATCAGAGTAGTGGTAGTTAAAACATCGAAAGGAGTTTAGAAGCGTTCAATCATCAAGCTTTGCCCTCAACGCGGAGCCTTCAAAGGGGGCCGATATGTTGGAGAACACATATAAAAGAGTTTTGATTTAAATAGAACCCTGTTCATATTTTTTTGAAACATCTCTGTTCTGTCACAAATTTCAAACAAAGTAGTAGAGCAAATATGGCTATCTGTCAGTCAACAACTTGTTCAGTAATTATAAACAATAAATAAATACAGTCCACTAAATATAAAGTTAGTTCGTTTTTTTGACAACTGTTGGAGTCCGAACCTCATACAGTTGCACGAACAGGTGTAGAAGCTTCGATGAACTACGAAGATACTATTGCTTCTTTAATAGATTTTTTTTTTTTTCATTTTTGGTATTTCAATTTTCTTTGCAGTGGCATCCCTGGACACGAAATATCACTTTCGTTCGTATTTAGAGGCGACTATTTGTTGATTTGATTCGTTGCGATTGCAATTTTATGAAGAAGGTCTGTAATGAAATGATGAACACTCTTAAATATGGTTATTCAATTTCGATAAATTGAGTCTAAATATTGATTCAATATTTTGAATATTATTCTTTCATTATTCGAGTTTAGAAATAGGGCAAACAACATGCATTCAGGTAATACTCTTATGCAAACAAGTGCACTTTTTCGGAATTGTTTCAAAACAAAACTACCTTCAACCACTTTTTTCAATCAACCCATTTTCTTTACTTTTATGATTTTTGCCATTGCGCAACATTTTATTGTTTAATTTATAGCTAGTTTGTAGCTCTAAATATTTTGAACCATTTGACAATTATATGCTACTAAGGTTTTTCTGTATGCACCTGTTTAGGGGCCGCACAGTGGTCGGAAAGACTTATTTTGCGGAAAAAATTAGAAGCACTGCTCCGATCTTAATGAAAATTTAGGATTTTATTATTTCCGACATGCACAATGTAAATATGTCATAAAATTTAAAGTTTGTTAGTTGACAGCTGTCAAATAAATTGTCACTTTATCTGAAAAACAAAAAAAAATTGCGAAAATGACTAAGGCTGTGCAACGAACAGTTCGATCATGTTCGCACATTCGTCAAAAGTATCGAACAAGAAACGAACAGTGCGAACTGTTCGCACGCTCGCGTGATCGAAAAGTGCGAACTGTTATCGAACAGTATCGGACAGTTACTTGCTTTCAATAGGCAAATTTTTATTTTTGCTCGTTACTTTTGAGCTTGTATTTATCTATAAGTAAAATAAACATTGGCGTTTACACAGCCAGCATATATGTATGTAGTGACTCACAAAAGTATTTTGTGTATGAAACGAATCAAACGTGCGAGCAGTCCGATATTTTTGTGCGCACAAAAACTAACGGGAAAAGTTCCGGACAGAGCTTGTTCGCACAAAAAGTGTTCGTTGCACAGCCTTAAAAATGACATGACAGCGAGTCATGAATTTAATGTCCAATTTAAAGTTTTGACAGCTGTCAAATTAACTGTCCATTTCTCTAAAAATTAAGGAATTTTCCCAAAAATGACATATGTAAGGTTTTAAGACTTGCTGATAACGAATTTAAAGTCAAAATTAAAATTTGACAGCTGTTAATTTTTTTAATCGTTAAAGAATTTTCCCGAAAATGAAATCTGTAAGGCTTTAAGACTTACTGATAACGAATTTAAAGTCAAATTTGAAGATTGACAATTGACAGTTGACAGCTGTCAAATCAGCTGTCACTTTCTATCTAAAAATTAAAAATTAGGAAATCTTCCCGAAAATGAAATCTATGAGGTTCTAGGACTCTCTGATAACGAATTTAATGTTAAATTAAAGCTTTATTCAAGAGTTGACAAGTGTCATATTTACTATATAAAATAACAATTAAATTCTCAACATGGCTTTGTATTATTTGTTTTTAACAATTTATTATAATCATATTTTTCAATTTACTTTCATTATACAATTATGTACATTTTTAAGATTCGTCATCATCTTCATTAGTTATTTCCTCAATAAAAATAGAAGATTCAGCATTTGGCTCTTGTAAAAGACTTGTTACAAAAGCAGATATAGAACCAGCTTTTCTTTGTGGTGTAGGTCGCATACTGGATATAAAGGGTCCAATGATATTAAGAGCATATTAAATAAATCACGGTTGCAATCTTTTCTACTCGTTCTCGTGTGTTATGTTCCCGATACCACCTGAAATCTTTGTTGCGTGCTTCTTGTGCTTCTCTGAAAATTTTCTAATAGGCAAAGCTTGTGCACGTATAATTTCGGCACCGTGCAATAAAAGCTTGTGGAGAGAAGAAGTAGCAATTTTTTATTATTAATAACAATTGTTGCAGTAAAAGTTGACAAAAATAAGTTTTAATCTCTAAATACTGGGTGATGTTGTCATACGCACTCCCCGTGTATATCAGGCTCCACTCGTATGAACTGAACATATGAACAGAAGACGTAACTACGCGTTAATCGTTGTTCGATCATTTTATTTTAAAAATTTTTTGTCAAAGAATTCATTCTATTGCTATTATGTAAACAAATAGAAGAAAACAAAATAATAATTATTTTATGGTATTGTTGCATTCTTTAAGGTAGGAACTATAAATTCTGTTAGCTATATAACAATAATTAAATTATTTCTATTAAAAAAAGTCTGTGAAAGCAAGGTGAAACTTTACCACTCATTCGTTAAATGCATATTTTTTTTTTGACATTAGTAACATATTATGAACAAATTAACAATTTTTTTTTAAAATACATTTCATTTCTGATTTCCCTGAAGTTTTCTGAGGTGAAATGTGTCACCATAATTTTTTTTTTATAACTTTAAAAAAATGTTTTTTTCCCGTAAAAATGGGATTTCCGAAATATCCGCAAATAACGACAAAACATATTTTTGTATTTTGTGTGGTGTATTTGGGCCTTTAGGCATTAGTGGCACTATTGATCTATTGTGGCAACTACAATTAAAATGCGCTGCTGCAGCTCACATGTATTTGCTCAAGCAGCCACATGAAGTACAATTTTCGTTCGTATTTAGCGAGTGACTGTTTGTTAATTTGGTCAGTTGCGATTGCAATTTTTATAAAAAAAGTTTCAACTAATTTACCAACTAATGTAAACACTTGAATATTATTATCCAATTTCCATTTATTGATTTAATACATTGATTCAGTATTTGGAAAATTTATTAGCATGAGCATTTTTACTTGGAAATAGGTAGAAAGTAGATTCAATTACATCAATAAGTTCTGTAGATTATTATTCTTTAAGCTAGTTTGAAAATACATAAAAGAACATGCATTCACTTATGCAAAATTATTTTTTTGCATGTATCGCCTTTTGTCTATGTTTGACGCGTCATTTTTGAGAGAATAAATATTTTCCATTTTTAAAATCCTTCAAAATAAACAAAGAAATTCGCTAAAGGACAGACATATACGAGATTCATTACGCAAAGAAATTAATATAAAAACTTTTTTTGAATGTCACTCTAACCTAATTGAATAGTCACTTGCGTTTTCTTATTCGAATTTCTCTCTGTGCGTGCTATCAATTCTGCCGCACTAATGCACATACACATTTTATGTGCTGGCGTGCCGATCACTTGTTTATAGCCATAATTTCCAGTTACACCTAGATTAATAAATGCAATTCACCGAGGGTATATAAAGTTTGGGCATCAGTTTGTAACACCCAGAACGAGCGACTTTTTTTAACACTTTTATGGTCATAAATACAAAATACTATATTTTCTTATGAAATTTGGCACATTTATGCTAGTCAATAATATAAAGATTCTGTCCAAAATTGGGCATGCCCCAAGGAGTTCAAGATTGTCGTCCCAATGCAAATATAGAAGGTGAAGGGTATTTAAGTAGTTGGTTCTAACCGACTAAAACGTTCTTTCTGGTTTCAATCAGATCTTACCATGCGGATTGATACAACGTTTACAAGTGTGGGCGGAAAAACGAGTAATTTGAATTTTTTGAGTGTTGTTGGAAAGCCATTCAGTGCAGATTTCGGTTTTAGTAGATGGAATAATTGTTGGAACGAGACCCCCGCAGATGTTGAAATGAAATGAATTGGTGCGGGTTGGAATGCCAGCATAGAAAGGAAGTCATTCACTGGCGCGCAGACTTGGATAGTCCATTGCGTCACACCCGATAAAATTGTAGATTGACAGAGAGACATTTTATGGTTGCTGAAATTTTTTAGTATATTTTATGTAACTAAGAAGTTCTGCAAGTGGAAGAGAGTGAACCTGGGTCATCTCCAAGACATCATCATCCAACCAGCGCATCCTAGTTCTAGAGAAAGCAGGACAATGACATAAATAACGGCATATTGGCCATATGCTGGCGCATGTGGTTTGTGATCCATTCTACAGAAAGAGCAGGACTAACCGGGATGATCGGTTCAGGGCTCATTGAAAATACCAGTGATCCCTTGTTGGCCAATTCATCAGCTATTTCGTTACCTAGAACACTAGAATGTCCCGGAACCCACATAAGACAAACCTTATTTCTCTTAGAAATAGAGTTAAGTTTTGTATTACATTTATCCACAATTTCGGATGCGGAAAGCAGAGATTCGATGGCTTTTAGTCAGCTTGGCTATCGCTACAGATGCCAATGACTCCCTCCGCTCCATCTTTTAATGTGGATCCAGTATGCTATTTCTACAATGGCATAGATTTCCTTCTGGAAAACAGTTGTCATTTCATCGATAGAATATGAGTGCTTGGTTTCGTTGTCCAGATACCATCCCGACCCTGACCCTGTACAGGTTTTCGAGCCATAGAAGACCTGTGAGAAGCCCTTAACAGTTTCCTATGGAATACTTCATTGATCTCTACTCGCGAAGCTCACCTTAAATTTTCTACCAAACTTGACGCAGTGTACGAGGGTGTCTACCCGTATATTGAACAAATTACTTTGCTCGCTAAGTTTTCTGATTAATGCTATGTACAACCAGTGCACGATAGCAGGACTCAGACTCCAAGTTTTGCCAAAAGCTCCACGCTGCCAGAAAACCTTAAGTGCACGATCTGCTTTCAGCTCAACGTGTGTTTTCCACGTCAGTTTGGTCACCCCAAGATATTTAACTTCTGTGGGCACACTAAGAGTCACGCCTTTTAAGGTCGGAAGATCGTGGAGAGCTGACTTTTCTACTCTGGTAGGCATGTTGGTGACAGCTGAGAGGACTTTGAATAAGCACCCTCGAGCTTATGTACTTTTCAACTATGCGTTCAAGGTTTTTGAGCATAAACGAGGATAAGCTAATTGCCCTGAAGCTCTTTGCCAACACGTAGTCATCCATGCCAGGCTTAGGAATGAAAACAACGCTGACCTGTAGCCAAAGAGTTGGTACAAAGCCAAAGGCTAGATAGCCGGTGAAGATTCTTTTCAGAACTTTCCACAAGCATACTACCGCCCCTCTAGCATTATAGGGTACAAGCCATCGGGTGATGGAGACTTAACTTATCGAAGGAAGACTTTATCGACTCTTCAGTAACTGTCTGAGATGATTTATACAAGGTTCTTATGCTGACTCCTGTACAATGGACAGAAGATACAGCGTTAACCACATTTGCTGTGGTCACCTTACAACCCGGAAAGTGAGTCGTAGGCTTCTGACTTAGAGTTGGACCCCTCAGATTTTCGAATCAATTTCCTCATGAATGACCTTACAAAGCAAAAGTTCCTCGGAGAGTCCAGCTACGAAGATCTAATTTTCTTCTTATATCCTTTTTGTTTGAGATGATAGGCAGTCCAATCAGCTTCTTCATGAGTTTTGAGAGCTCTTTTCAGAAGTTTTCTATATGTTTTACGAAGTTTCGAAAGCTTCCATCAGGGGACCAAGTTACCTTGTCTTGCCGCAGCGAGAAAACTGTTCCATAGCTTTTGCATAGAGTCATCGCTAATGTTTCAGCAGCTTTCTCAATCGATGCAGATGTTACGACATTCATTAAGTGGGTGTTGCCCTCAAAGCTTCGTTCTTCTGCTTCTTTATTCTGTTTCTTTGTTTTAAAAAATACAAGTTCAAGTACGAAGCGTCAGTTTAAAAGAAAATTAATTTCGTTTAATTTAATTTTAAATGGAGTGTTTTTTTCTTCGGTGTTCTATTTGTGCGTTCAGATATCATACGATCATTTTTGAAAGGCTTTGGAATTTACTTTGTGCGATGGTAGAACAATTGATCATTTATATTGGGGTTTACAATGCCGGCAAGACGACAGGTAATGTCGGCCACCATACCAGACACAGTGACAGTCAGAGATAGTGTGAGGGAGAGGTGAAATAGAACGTAGCAAGAACATCTGCAAGAAAATTAAAATTTAATTTGAAATGGAACGATACACGAACAGTTCGATACACGTCAATATCGCAAAGTTCTCAGTAAAGAATAGCAAAGCAAGTTCGACAGATCCGCGTATAAGGGGTTATGAAAACAATTCCGTGTCGTTTTATAGGGTCTACAGTTTTACAGCTAGTAATATATTATTTATGATTAATTTTTGTGCGCGAGGTCATGTTTTTCAATATCTGTAATTTAAAGTTCAACTCAGTACAAAGATATCCCTTTATGTATTTGAATCTCATATTATACAATGATAACGGAGACGATATTAGAAAATAACAATTACACTGGTCGACACCAAAAATAAAGCATCGTTCATTTGCATTTTTATACCATTCACCAAAGGTGAAAATGGTATATTCACTTTGTGACGATTCACGTAACGCATTAAAGGAGGCATCGTAGACCCTATAATGGATATATATTCTTGATCAGCATCGAAAAATAAATTGATCTAGCCATGTCTGTCTGTCTGTCTGTCTGTCTGTTGGTATGCAAACTAGTGCCACAGTTTTTGAGATATCGCGCTGAAATTTGGCATGAAGTCTTCTTTTATGTCAGTTCAGTTCACCCGAGAAACTTGGTCGGATTGGATCAGATTTAGATATAGCTGCCATACA
>JAWNPW010001447.1:0-11187 GCA_035078745.1 Diastata ussurica
TTTTTTTGTTGCACTCATGGAGCCATATGTAAGTCATATTTAAAACCTCAAGTCTCTGCGCCTTCTGGTTCACTCTCATCCTTAATGGTTTAAAATGGAAAAACGTTTCACATCCAATTCTCATTTCCTTATGAAACGTTAATCCAAGTTGCCTAACAGAGAATACGATGGCATTTAAAACGATATTCGCCCAAAAAAAATTTTTCAATTTAAGAAAATTTTTTGATTGGTTTATGTATAATTTAATAATAATAATTAAATAAATCGTACATTATACTTAAAAAATACTACAAATATATTTATAACAAAAACGTAAATTCAATTTATGTGAAAACAAAAATTGGTTTCAAGAACATAGAAGAAAATAACACGGTGCGACAGTCAGAAATAGCTGGGAAGTGATATAGTGGAGGTTGTAGGTATAATCAAGTAAAACAAAACTGAGTACTTGGAATTTGGCGGACACTCTCAAAATCTGGACTAATGGTCAAAAAACCGGTTGTGGGTATCTTATCGCACTTACAAGCCTACAACTTTAATAATTTACAGGGTAGTGTTATAGGGGAAATTTTAGGTATGGTCGAGTAAAACTAAACTGCATACAGCGCATTTGGCGGACACCCTCAATATCGTGACTTACACGGTGCGTCCCAAAAATAACCGAACTTTGTATTGAAGTCATGCAACATGTAGCGCCATCTATTGGTGCTATTTGCAGCATTAGAAGCATGGAGTCATCCTCTTTTAAACGCAGCTAGCTTCATGTAAATCGGATGACAGATGTTAAAGTTACAGCCATTTCAATAAAAGAACTTCAGTAACTCGGTTACGGATGGGTGGATGGTTGGGATATCAACATAAAATGCTCCTTTCATCTTGGTTTTGGGTTTTGGAAATAGAAAGTAGTCACACGGTGATAGATCAGGCGAATACGGAGGGTGGTCGATGAGAGAAATCACATTTTTCGTCAAAAATTCGTTCAATTTTTTGGTCGTCAGTTAATTCATGTGGACCAAAACGCGCACAGACTTTTCTTTTACCAAAATCTTCAGTTAAAATTCTCAAAATAGTATTTTTGCTCGTATTCAATTCCTCAGCTTACATTCTCGTAGTAAAATTTCCATCGATACTAATGATTTCACGTACTTTTTCCACCAATTCAGCATGATTACTAGCTTCTGGACGACCGGGCCTTGGGTCGTCATTTAAATCCCCACGACCATTTTTACATCGTGTAAACCACGTATAAACTTGAGTACGACTCATTTGATCATCACCATAAACTTTATTCATCAATTCGTATGTCTCTGCGATTTTTTTTTTTTTTTATATTTGCTCTTTGTTTCATTTCGTTTTTGTACCATTAGCATACTTTTTCTTTTATTGAAATGGCTGTCACTTTAGCATCTGTCATCCGATTTACATGAGGTTGGCTGCGTTGGAAAGAAGATGAATCCATGCTTCTAATGTTGCATGACCTCAATACAAAGTTCCGTTATTTTTTTGGAAAGAAGACTTAGTCCTTTCCAATGATATACATAGTTTTAGAGATTTCATATGCTGTCTTTGTGTACTTTCCAGAAAAAGCAAAATGTTGTTAGTTCGTTTTAAATATTTATTTTTGGGAAAAGTTTAATAACTTCGTCAATTATATAAGAATTTTTTCAATCAAACATGCATTGTACTCATAATTAAACGTTATTTCCAAATATTTATACCGAACATATAGTTTTCATACAAAAAAGTACAGAAAATCGTCGATGAAATTGAAAAAATATGAAAAAAACAAAAAAAGTTTGCTCTTGTCTTAAAAATACCCACTGATATCATAGTAAATCCGACAAACCATATGTATCATTGGAAAGGTCTAAGTATCTTCTTTCTAAAACTTTCATGCAATCGAAATCACTTGTAAATTAGTAAAGTTATAGACTCGTTAGTACGATAAGATAGCCGAAATCGGATCTTTGACTATAACTCCAGATTTTGAGGGTGTACGCCAAATTCCAAGTATGCAGTTTTATTGTACTCGACTATACCTACAAACTCCATTATATTACTTCCCAGCTATTTCAACTTTTGTGTATTTTGTATCATTGTGTAATTCAAAAACTTTAGCAAAATATGTTGCTTTCTAACACAAGCTTTACATTTTCCCTTAATTTAACCGCATATCAGTTTATAGAACTCGGCATACTTCTCAAGCATACGTGTATATGATTTCATTGTAAGGAGTTCCTTTTTCTTTTCATCATTTACTTTAATGCGAAGATCGAAATAGAAGCATATCATATCATATCGTTGTATCTAGCATGCTCAATACTAACCGCAGTCTGTTTTACGTAATCTGTTAAAAAATAAATTTTCAGAAAATAAAGCTCTACATTATTTTCAATAGGAAGCAAAGCACCAATTCAGTGGTAAATTTGTATTTTCACCATTGAGGAGTGATTATGGGGGCTCTGGAGGACAAGTAATGGAGTCTAACCTTTTTTTACCGGAAGCACATTTATTTACCGGAGGCATATTTGTCACTCTAATTCAGTATCACCATATCGGAATTGTCATTTCTTGAATTATCTGAATTCTTCCTCTAGATTGGCCTCCTTTTACGGTCTTGTAGGTCGACTTAATCTCGTTACTTTCGCTCTTGGTATTTCAGCAAACAGATTGCGGCTACATATATAGATATTTTAGTAAGATAATTTTGTTTCTTCTTTAACGTTCGCGCAATACTATGAATATGATGAATTTATATTCTATGTACCCTATTGCACTAAAATAATAACTATAATCTTATTTTATTAATTTATCGATGTTTTATTATTGAACCACAATTGAAAAATTTTCTTTTTTTAATATTTCCGTTGAACTTGGTTACTACTTGAAAAATTTGAAGTTATATGTTGTAAGCAGGTTGCACAATATGTATTTAAACTAAAATCCAATAAAATATTTAATCGAAGAAACATAATAGTACGAAATATTTATCATATACAAAAACCAAAATGCACCTAAAAGTATGCTACACAAAAATTATAATTTCAAAAAATCTGAGTGGCCACCTCTTTTGGTATCTACTGAACTAAAATATATTCAATGGGATTAGAGAGCGATAGATCTAAAAATTAAATATGTATATATTGTAGCCTACAACCATCTCACATCGTATATCTTCATAGTATGTATAAAAAAAAAAAAAATTATCAAAATCGGGTCAGGGATTCTCTCGTTATAAATGGTTGAAAAAAAGTTTACGATTTTATTATATGTATAGATAAGGTGCATAATTTTAGCTGGGTTGGTGTTTGAGCAATGTAAGAAAGTCATATCAACGGTAATCTGAAAAAAACATGTTTTGAAAAAAGTTGTAATTATAACTTTATTCGAGGTTGTGCTTCAATTACTGGCATACCCGAATTTTGTTTTATATTCGCCACACTGATTTATCGTGGTCCAAATTTTGACACACACACATTTCTCACTAAACATCTCCCCATATTAGGTATAGTGATTTTAGTAATAAATAAATATTAAATAAACATTGCTTTTTTTTCTTTGGTGTACTTGAAACATATATTCAAAGTTTACTTCAAGTAAACCTTGAAGACAAAAAGTTTACTGAACACTGTTCACGTATCCACCATATAAAAAAATAGTTGGGTGTATTGTAGTTTGTGGAATTTATTGTCTTAAAAATGTTGTGAAAAATAGGTCGTTGTACTGGAGCTATAGGAAAACATAGTCTGCTCCAAAAATTATTTTAACTCGATGTGGCTATTCACATGCGAATGATATGTACCAAGTTTGATTTGATTTCGTCATCCATTTGGTTCAATTTTAGATAGACGGTGCTGATCAAAAATATATACACTTTATAGGGTGTCCGGTTACTCCTTCTGGGCGCTCAAACTTAATATATCCTTGGAAAATGGTATAAAAATTTACAAAAAATGTAGAACAAATGGAAAATTCATTGGAGATAAAAAAAAAATTAACTGAAAGATGAAAGTGCGCAGTCGACATAAGTCGACACAGTGAAATAAGGGTAGGAGGAATTCATGTTGTTGTTATTGAAGCAAGTCTAATGTTGGGAATCAGATTTTCAGAAAAAAAACAATGAAAATCGTTAGATCAACGATGTGGAACATCAGACTATCCAGGCAAGCACAGTTGGTTGATTTTATGTGGGCTTTGGTCTTTTAAATTAACTTTTGCTTTTTTTTTATATATAGAATAGATGCATGTAATATTATGGATGGATTATGGAGATGTACGACGTACGTAGGATTTGGCATGCTTGTGGGACATTCGTCACATCCCTTTAGTGCGGCATATGAACATGAACATCGAGAAGTAGGTATATCTTTTTTTTTCCTTATTTTTCATGTTCTTATTTGAAACACTAATTTTGCGTTCTTCCTTCTGCGTAATTTGAAGGTGTCTCTTCCGAATTTGTCACATTGTGTTTTTCAATTTTTTTTTCTTCCCCTCTTCAGTGTATGTATTTCGTAATAATGCGCAACTGACAAAATAATGGCAAACCACTTCCACTTGCTATCACAACTGAGAGCCAGTGTGCTCTCACTTAAAGTCTACGTCTATGACATGTGATTTATGATCTCATGTACAGTAAATGGCAACTTATTTCCTACTCAATCCAAATCGTTGCACATGTAAAAGATGTTGTTGTGACGATGATGTTATTTGAGAGGGGAAATGTATCTGCAGACACGCAGAGTATTTTTTTTTTAACTGAAAGCAAAAAGATAACAATTTGATGCATAAATAAATGCTGGAATGTTTATGAGTGGATGAAATGGTTCACGAATAGTCATTCGAATTAAATGATGCGGAAGATTAATTTTCAATGTACTTAGATCTCATTTTTAAATATTAACCGAAAATATTGTTTTTGCAAGTGTTTTTTATACCCGGCCGTAGTATATGGATACCCTATAAAGTTTATAGATACTATATTCTTGATCAGCATTCGTCCGTGCATTGGAAAACACGACAAATTTAGGAACTAAACCAGAAAAGTTGATAACAAAACCAAATTTCTTATATAGACTTATTTACAATTTTGAAAAATTTCTAAATTCGACCTATTTAATATATTTTCAAAACACTCAACGTTATAAATACCACAAAGTAACTGGAACAAATAATAGCTATTATTTGTATTTTCAGAACCTACTTCGACAGAAATTGGAAAATACTTACTAAACCAGTAAAGTAGCAACAGTCGACTTAGGCCGACAGTGGCAATCCCTTCACCTCCTATATTTTCATTTGGACGATAATCTTTAAGACAACTGGTTTGGCTAAAAAGTTTTGTAAAAAGTTCGTTGCTTAACTCTTTTAAAAATACAAATATTGGATTGATATGGTGAAAGTGGACGAATCGCGCCCAGTTTGGGACTTTGGAAATTGCATAAGAAAATATTGAATGTTGTAGGATTTATGGACAGAAAGGTGTAAAAAAGGCTCAAAAACACACATCGGTGTCCTGGAGGTATCCGAAAAAATAGTCCGATGCAAAAAATTTTTTAACTTGATCTTATTCTGTACATGATTAAGGTGTGTACCAAATATGTTTTCATTATCTCCATCCTTCTGGATTTTTTTTTAGTACGTATAGACGGTCAGACGGACGGACATAGCCAGATAAATTTCTCTTTCGATGGTGATCAAAAATATATGTACTTTATAGGGTCTCCGGTCATTCCTTCTGGGCGTTACAAAGGGACGCACAAACTTAGTATACCCTCGGTGAAGGGTTTAAAAATATTGCGATAAATTAATTATGAGACGAGTTCTGCTTTTTTCGGAGTTTTTATTTATAATTAATTAAATGTATTACATTTATAATAATATACTTAGTTCTAAGCTTAAGAGTACTAGTTAAAAAAACCTTCGACTCGGTATTTTACTTCCTACGACGACTTGTGTTAGCTCGTCCTTTTTTTGGCGCTGTAATTGACACTATAATATGATACGAAATTATAAACCCTGTCTGTCTTACGGACTATACGCAAAGTAAAATCCAACAACCTTTGAAAAATATTCTTTCGCACAAATATATCACGAACGCACAAATAGTATACCAACTAAATAAGCACTTCATTTAAAATTTAATTAACCAAAATAATTTCGAAAAAATTTTCTCATTCCAAGAATATATAACTCCATCTGCGAAACCCAGCATCGTAATCAACACTTAAAAAACAATCATATTAAAAATTCGCAAACGACTCGTTTTTCCGCAGAATTTTGCAAAAATATTTTGATGCAAAAACAATCATTAATATGTGTTTAATAACTTCCTGAAGTTTCATGAAAATCGGCTGAGCCTTTTTCGAGTAATGCCATAACATATGCAAATCATATATGAAAATTACTTTCCACATTGTCAATAACTTTTATATTAGGGCAATTCCCGCAATCTCGTATTAGCCTCGAAAACCTCGTAAGCCTCGAAAACATCGTAAACCTCGAAAACCTCGTAAACGAACTGTCAAATTTTGTATGAAGAAGTTTTCGAGGCAAATTTGACGCGAAACTAGCCTCGTAAACCTCAGTGTTGCCGTTGTTCGAAACAATTTGATGATATTACAACTCTGAAAAATTATAAAATGTTGACGAATGGCAATTTATAGAAACTTGAGTAAGTTCAAAAATAAAAATTTTAATTATTTACAAAACAAACAAAGAATGAAAACAGTGCAAGGAAACCCTGATTCATCTGTGAAATAGTCGAATTACACACTTGTTTACACATTCGCAAAAAGGTGCGTTCCCGCAAATGCCTCGAAAACTTTCGAGGTTTTCGAGCTTTTCGAGTTTACGAGATTGAGGGAATCGCCCTATTGAGAGAAATATATTTTTACGTTGCCTCAGGAATATTGTAGAATAGACTTATATTTCCTTATGTAGTACTATAGGAAATTTGATCACTGACCAACATTCAAACCATTTTGATATTGGCTTGAAATTCAGTATATGAACTTTCGGGAGGTTAAAGGCTTTGTGCTAAAAAATCACGCGAAGTGTAAAAAATTGTGATATGGACGTGAAATTTAAAATCTGGGCTTAGGTAAGATTGAAAAAATTTAAATTTATGCAGAGCAGAGCAAGTTGAAAATAAATAATAAATTTACTATTTGTGAAGCAGTTGTTTCAAAAAAATGTGAATCGTTAAAAAAGTGTAACAAAAATGCACCTCTATTTTTTGGCCAAATACTTAGAATCAGAGCTCGCAAAAAACTGTCGACGCTTTCAAAGTGTCAAAAGTTTTTCATGCAAATGTTTCTGCGTATAAATGGGGACTTACGGACACTATGAGAAGAGAGTGTGAAAAGACACATTATATTCTGTTTTCGCTCAACAGATGTTCCACTCAGATCAAAACAGTTTTTTTCGGTTTATTTTTGCTTGTGTCAGCGAAAGACACTTTGCTCAGACACTTTCGTCAAAAGTGTCTTTTTTGTATGTATGCGTACTTGTGTGTGACTCCTATGCTTGTTCGTGCGTAGATGCACATAAATGTCTTGTTCAGGCTATTCCTTTCCTTTTCTCGCACACAACAAGAAAAGACACTTTTTGCCGACACTTATTGCGAAGTGGTCTTTTGCCGACAGTTTTGTAGTCAGTTTGTAGATTAAATTTGTTATCGATAGACCGATTCGTTCGGTTTGCTGTGCCAAAAATGCGGAGTGAAGAGCACAAGCGAAGGGAAAAAAGTGTTCGGCTCAGTTCGAGATCATGTGTGCTTTATTTTTTTCTGTTTTGTGAGTGAGCCGATCGCGTTTAAAAAATGTGTTGACAGTTATTTGCGAGCTTTGCTTAGAATCGAATGCTTTCAATAATTATTGTCATTAGAACTCGACCAAACTCAGCCAATTTTTTGAAGCTCTACATAAAAAGTCAATTGAGAGACCTTTAGATAAATAACACTGAACCGCAAAATCAAATTTTTTTAAAATAACAAGGTTCTGCCAATGGATTCTGGTAGAGTGGGCTAAAAAAAATTATACATGTATCGGTGTTTTGAAAGTTTACGTCTTAGTTGTATTTTAGGAGAGGTCAAAGTTCCACCCATTTTGCTCATTCTTATTGCGAATCTTCGTAGGAAAGCACACGTCCTATAAGTTTTAGGTATAGTATGTCTTCAGCAATTTTATGTAAAAAACTACGGGCAATATTTTTGTGGAACATTTGAACCATCTAGCTAGAACGTGAGCGTGATTTAAAAAAAAAAAAATTTCCGTGAATATGCGTGTTTGGACAATTACTCTTCGTGAGCGTGCATGAGCGTGAGTCAAAAGTCACTCCCGCGCCCATCTCTAATGTAAATAATAATTTTTACAAGCAAAAAGAAACTACTTAACATCACATTTTGTCTGCATATTTTTTTTCTTTTTCCATGAAATATTACATATTAAACATTGACTAATTTCAAAATACACATACAAACTTTTTCATAAGTTCCAACTGTGATGACATGATGATGATGAATGATTTTATGGAAAAACGCGGAACTCAGTTTGTAGAATTGAAACATTTCCTATATGAATTGAAAAAAGAAATTGAATTTTAGCCAGAAAAAGTGATCATATATGTAGCGCGTTGTATTACTTTTACTCATCTTTAAAAATTATAATATCGGAAAAATGTTGTATACATACATATATATATTAGGGGGGATTGAAATCAGGAGAAAGTTGCTCTTTATTATCTCGATCAGATATGGTCTCCAGCCCGCCATTTGATTCTTAAGTGATAAAATGAATTATGTGCTTATCAGAATGCCACATCCACAATTTTAAGGATTTTTATCCAATTTTTGGCTAAATTACTTTCAAGTATTTTTGGCTAAAGTACTACCGAATAGCATTAAAAAATTTGAAAAACATGTTTTTGTCATAACGTAATAAGGTACACTTAAGCCTCAAACAGCGGGCTGACAATACAGTGAAAAATGTATTGAAAATGAGGTACAAACGCATAGGCTATTGCAAGGCCAGCCGGGGAAGCCATTTGTATAAAATAGTGTTCCGTAAATAACCGCAAGGATTGCACTTTCGAATAAAGAACCCCGATTGAAAAAAAAAATATTAGTTTTTTATTTATAGCAAAATCAAAATGTAAGACTTGTAGGCTCCACCATGTATACTCTTGATCAGCATTGATAGAGAAATCGAGCTAGTCATGTCTGTCCGTCCGTTCTTCCGTCCGTCCGTAAGACAATAGATAGTAGGAGTTGAGATAATCTAACTAAATTTACTACATAGACTCTGTATATGTGCCACATCTATATGTTTGAAACATTTTTGAATCGGATCATTTTTTTACGATATGTAATATTCTTTTAAAATTTTGGTGTAATATGTCAACGAATGGGGAGAAATTTGCAAACCAATTTTCCATTCTTCCATTCTACAGGTTGCACAATATATTAGCTTTGATCACATGTTTATTACGCATACAAAGAAAAGTCGAAGACCGTGTGTCTATCTTTTGCTGTCTGACTACCAGTCCGACAGTGTTAGACCTATCATAATGAAATTTTTACATATTCTTCTAATTACCATAAGCTGCTCACTACCCAAAATCAGCGAAATCGGATGAGATTTAGATATTTGTAGTTAAAATTAAGAATAATATCTTCATGCAACGTTTTTATTAGATGAGATAATTGATTGAAATTTTACTCACATGCGTTAATTGTTGACCAAGCCTCCGTGAAAAACAAACAGCGAATTGTATAAGATCCAGATAAAGCTGTCATATAAAATTTTCATCCGAAACCTATCTTTAACAGGCAATTCTTTTATATCATAAGATGTTTTTTTTTAAATTTCACACGATGATTTAAAAAACACTTATGTTGAATGGTATTGAATGTGAGTGATGTCCAACTCAGCGGCTCCTCATATAACTTGCGAGCTGGCGCGAGAATTACATATGGAAATTACATATGGAAGCAAAAATCAAGAGGTTCACGGTCTTCTACTCTCACATATAATGAAAAACAACAACATCAAACAATTGATGATCGTGCAAGCAGAAACACAAAATTTTTCGTTCGTTCGGGTGTGCTTTGCTTGTGGTCGGCTTATTTCGGTGGTCGATTTCGATTTTGCTTCGAATGTGTTTTTGTGGGGGGGGGTCCCTTAATGTCAATGGACATACATTTCAAAAACGGGGGGGTGACTTAATAATGTCAATTGACATTATGTCCCTTTCAAAAACGACATAATGTCAATTGACATTATGTCTAATTCAAAAAAGACATAATGTCAATTGATTTTTTTTCAATTTGAAAATTTTAAGAGGACATAATGTCAATTGAAATTTTAAAGCGAACATAATGTCAATTCGCAATTTAAAGATATGTTCAAAGAGAGAGAATATCATGAAGACGTACTGTTGCTCGCGAAGCCGGTTTTGCGTACTGTCCACGCAAAAAAGAGTTTCATGCAGAAGTACAGTTGCTCGCGAAGCCGGTATTGCGTACTGTCCAAGGGCTATGATCCTAAGCCCCGGCCGTAGCCCGGCCACGCAAAAAAGAGTTTCATGCAGAAGTACTTCCGCAAAAAAAAAACTTCCACAATAAAATCTCTTTTGCGTGGCCGGCCTGCGGCCGGGGCTTAGGATCATAACCCTTGGACAGTAAGCAACACCGGCTTCGCGAGCAACAGTACTTCTGCATGAAACTCTTTTTTGCGTGGCCGACCTGCGGTTGGGGCTTAGGATAATAGCCCTTGGACAGTACGCAACACCGGCTTCGCGAGCAACAGTACTTCTGCATGAAACTCTTTTTTGAGTGGCCGACCTGCGGTCGGGGCTTAGGATCATAACCCTTGGACAGTACGCAACACCGGCTTCGCGAGCAAGAGTACTTCTGCATGAAACTTTTTTTTGCGTGGCCGGCCTGCGGCCGGGGCTTAGAATCATAACACTTGGACAGTAAGCAACACCGGCTTCGCGAGCAACAGTACTTCTGCATGAAACTATTTTTTGCGTGGCCGGCCTGTGGCCGGGGCTTAGGATCATAACCCTTGGACAGTACACAACACCGGCTTCGCGAGCAACAGTACTTCTGCATGAAACTCTTTTTTGCGTGGCCGGCCTGTGGCCGGGGCTTAGGATCATAACCCTTGGACAGTACGCAACACCGGC
>JAWNPW010001450.1:0-11183 GCA_035078745.1 Diastata ussurica
ATATATGTGAACTATATATAGCCCATAAATCCCTCCTGATAGCCAATCTTACGCTGTCCAAATTTCATGAAGATCGGCCTACAGGTCTATCGTCCAGCCTGTTAACAGTCTCACATAATCAATGCTCTGTTAAGTGTTAACATGTTAACTGCTAACACTGTCAAAGTAAACAGTCATTCTCAAACTCTTTCTAACTAAGATGTTATCACATCAAAAAAAAATTTCAAAATTATCTATTATTGCAATACGATATACGATATTAAGCCACTGTGCGACGTCAAAGTAGAAACGGAAAAAAAGTACTCAAAACCACAACAATATCGAAATGAAAACAAAAGTGAGCGCAGCACATGCAACTGTAAACGCTGCGAAACCAATCATGAGAAACGTAACTGTCCAGCTTTTAACGTTAAAGGTAACAACTGAAACAGTAATAGACAATTCTCTCATTTATGGTCTCGTGAAAATCGTAACAATAAACGCATAAATTGTATGCAAACGGCACGAAGCAGCAGTGATTCGGAGGGAAGCAGTGATGCGTTTGTGCTAAGTTTATAAAAAAAAACAATGCGAGCCAGTCCGAGGACTCGCGCACGTTGATGTGATAACATATAGTAATTGTACATATAACGGGAAATGAATGATTTTATATAAACAATAGAAAAGTACTCATACCAACGCAATTCTTTTACCTAGGGTTTTCCTAAATTTAAAGTGAGTGGAAATAAATACTGAATCGAAAGCCTTTTATGACCTGCGGTCTACTAATTCAGTTAGATTCAGTTCAAGAAGTAAATATTTTCTACCTGGGTTTTTCCAAAAGTCTCCGTTTTAATAATATTTGCTGTTATTTTATTACTTCAAAAACTAAAGCAAAAATTTTATGACCGACTTATATCTTTTTTACCTGGGTTTTTCCACAAGTCGTCGTTTTAATAATATTTGGTGTTTTTTATTGCTTGAAAAACGAAACTCAAAATGTTTTATGACTGACGTATTTTATTAGGGTCATGTTACGAATGAAGTTTTTTACCTGGGTTTTACCAATATTCTATTTTGTCGCAATTGAGGCGCTCAAAAATGAGTATAAATGTAGCACACTGGAGAATCAGAAGGTTAGTGTGTTACTTCATTTTGCAGTGACTACAGTGAATTTTTTGTGCGAATAATTTTCTTTTTTAAAGAGCAAATATTTAAAATTAAAAAGTCAATTAAAAACAGTTATTTTAATAACTACATTTTGAAGAGATTTAAATTGAATACATTTCACAGTGACTTTTATGTTCGATTTATTTATTTAATTGCAAGTATTTAAAAAGTAACAGTTATAAACAGTTATATTGACAACTACATTTTGAAGAGATTTAAATTGAAAAAGTGATTTAAATTTAAAAAGTGAGTTAATGTTTTTAATAAGTGTTAAATTGTTTAGTGCTTAGAAATTTTAAAATTGATTAATTATTTAATGTTTCAATTTCTGTCTTTTATGTAAAAATATTAGTCACGTGTTAATATTTATTTGTTTCATAAGTTTGCTTAAATTTTAACTCTACATATTTTATTTATTTTGACTTATATTTTCAGAGTAAACTTTTATGAATATGGATGAAAACAACATGGAAACAGATGACAGTGCGTCGACATCTAGAGCTGCGTATATGGGGGAATATATGCGGAAGAATCGTGGAGCTAAAAAAGCTAAGCAAAGCTCAACGCAGATTCTGGAACAGTCTGCGATCAACAAGTAAGAAACGCATATATTCAAGTTTTCAAAGAAGATTGAAATGTATTAATATTCGATTTTTCCATTTAAAATATTTTATTTTACTTTAGTGATGCTCAAAACGCGGCAATGAATACAAATGCATCAACATCTAGTGATGCGATTAGGCGTGAGTATATGCGTGAGCATATTCGGAAGAATCGTGAAGCTAAAAAAGCTTAGCAAAGCTCAACGCAGATTCTGGAACAGTCTGCAATCAACAGGTAAGAAACGCATATATTCGCGTTTTCAAATAAGATTGAAATGTATTAATATGCGATTTTTCCATTAAAATTATTTTATTTTATTTTAGTGATGCTCAAAACGCGGCAATGGATATAAATGCGTCAACATCTAGTGATGCGAATAGGCGAGAATCACGCCGGAAGTTCAGCAGCACTCTCCTGTGAACAGGTATGAAAAAAGAAAATTCAAATTTTTTTGAAAAACAAATTGGATACTTAATAATATATTTGTTGTGTTTTATTTCGTCGAACACAACTGTCAGTATACTCTCAGGGCGCCACGGAAGCGAGCTTGTACAGTGGAATTTTATAGCATGTTGCAGCTCATGCTAAATTTGAAGAAGCGTTCGTGGACAATGATTTTGGAGCAGCGTGCAGCATTTGCGACAGACAAGAAAGATTTGAAGAAAATTCCTCCAGTATCTATTGCCATCGTCGCAGCAGAATTTCCTCAAATGGATACTGGAATTGCTGTAGTGTGCTGCACATGCTTCGAATCGTTGCCGGATTTTTTGCCTAAACTGGATTTGGTAACAGAAAGATTAATCTCTCCACGTCTTTCCTTTATGCAGATTAGATGACTTAGACACGGGCAAGGACAATATGGAATTCTAGGACAAGTTATCAACGTGCCAGTATCTGTGAACAATATGGTACACAATTTGCCGCGCGATCTCGATGATAACTACTGCATCAATGTTCACAGCAAACGGAAGAGGATACATAAATTGATCTACCTCATTGGGCTTGTACAGAAACGGAGGGAAGTTTGGCTGCAGTATTTTGTTAATTCTCCATTATACATATTTTATAACATAATCATCAATAATTCTTTCTTCTCTTCTACTCAACCACTAGATAATGAAATGGAAAACTTTTCAGAGCAAATAGGTATTGAAGAAAGCTTGACCGCTCAACAACAGACGTTGCTATGGAACGAAGACAGATACTTAAGAATCGCACCAGGACAGAATGAAAACCCTATAAGCATCCTTTTTGATAAGCATTGCGAGGAGTTGGCGTTCCCATCGATTTATCTGGGACAATTTCGTGAGTTCAAGGAAGGACTCAACGTTACGTCATACATGATGGCCACCAGCGAACTACGCAGATCGGATCGGCGAGGAGTGCTTCCCCACCATTTGCTGTATATGGCGATGAAAATTTTGCGACAGCGGACGCGGGATTCTATGACAGTAGCATTTAAATAAATTGGAAGAAGCACAACGTTGACAAGTGGAATCAGCAGACTTCATCAATGGCTGCCTGGACCATAATTTGGCGTTTCTGCATCAATTCCAAATTCAACGTATTACTGGAGCCAACGGAAAAGAGACTTATTTGCGATGATACGCCAACTAAGAAAACCAACATTTTTCCTCACCATGAGTTCAAACGAAATAAGATGGCCAAAACTACTGCAGATTTTATACAAATTAAAAACAACGGAGCCGACATTACATCAAAAGACATCGCGGATATGCATTTTAATTTGAAAGCCACACTCGTTAATGAGGACCCTGTAATGTGTGCTATTCATTGTAACAAATTGGTGAGTGTAATATTAACCATTTTACAATCGAAACGTTTTAGTCCTTTCAGAAACAACTATGTGCAACACTATTTTAAGAGAATAGAGTTTCAACACAGAGGAAGCCCACACACGCACATACTTCTCTGGCTTAACGAAGCACCAACCAATGCCGTAGGAACTGACAAGGCAGCAGCTGAGGCTCTGATCGACACAATTGTATCAACATCTGAGGGGAATGCATCAGGCTATGAAAAACTCCAGCGGCATAAGCACACTTTTATGTGCTTCAAGAAGAAGAACTCGACAGTTGTCGATTTGGAGCTTCATTCATGCCGAGTCGTCCGACCATAATACTGCTACCAATGACAGCATCAGACCCTCGTCGTTTGCCATACTCGATGACGTACAAAAGGATATGGAAAGCGCTACAGGCGACCGACTATGCAAATTTCGACGAATATTTGCGATGCAACAAAATTTCAAGCTATGAAATGTATGTGGACGTTCTGAGAGCTGGAATAAACAGGCCGCAAGTATTTCTTCTCCGCCAAAACACTGAAAAGTGGATAAATGCTTTTAATCTGTTCATACTCAGTATACTGGGATCAAATATGGACATTCAACTTATTACAGAAGAGTATTCATGTGCATCCTACGTAGTGGAATACGTCAACAAGACTAATAGAGGAATTAGTAACCTGCAGCGAAGGATCACAGACATCATGGACGAGCATCCTGAATTCGATATTCTTGAGATAGCGAGGAAGCTTAGTGTGGATATGCTCAACTGCGTTGAGCTTTCAAGTCAAGAAGCGGCGTGGTATCTCCTTCGACAAGACATGTCCAAAAGCTCGAACAGAGTGGTCTTCATTCCCACTTGGCCGATAGAACGAAATCGTGTGCGAAAATCAAACAAGGAAATGGAAGAAGATAATGTTGATATGGGTTCAACAGACATCTGGGTCGCAAACTGCTTCGATAAGTACGAAAAGAGACCTTAGTGGACATTACTTTGGCGCAGGGAGTAGTGTTTTTCAACATATCGCCATCAGGAAACGAATGGACACGTCGTCGCCAACCAAGGATTATCAGATACAGAAACTACGACATTGCCGCTGATCCCAACGAATATAAAAGAGAGATGGTCACTTTTTACATACCTTTCCGTGATGAGGAAAATGAAATATTAGCGGAACGGAAATTAATTGGACTTTACAATGATAACGAAGAATCATGCAACGGAGACAGGAATTTGAAACAAATGTGCATCGAAAACGAAAACGGAGAAGAAATTGTGGAAGAAGACATCAATATAATGGCGGCCCGTGTGATGGAAGAGGATCCATTTGTTGACTTTTTGGCCAACCCAAATGCAGATGCAAAAGCAGATTTGATGTTAGCAACATTAAATCGTTTAGGACCAAAAGGGTTTGCTGTTACATGTTATTGCACATATTTTAAACGCCGATATTCAGACACCTCTCTAAATCTTTCTTACAGGTTCTGCTGGCTGTGGAAAAACATTCGTCATCCACTTATTGAGGGAAATATACAATCGCTTCTGCAACACAGATGGATACTGCAACGCGTATATAGTCTGCGCATCAACTGGGAAAGCTGCCGTGGCTATAGATGGAACAACTGTGCATACCGCATTTAAAATAATAATTGGAGCAACACAGCCGCTTTCATTTCAAGTTGTCCAGCCTCTTCAAATACATACAGTGTATAATGATTGATGAGGTCAGCATGATTTCAGCTGAGTTGAACGAAAAAGTGGACTCCCGTCTCAAACAAATGGCGGCTATTGATAAACCGTAAGGTAATAAAGACGTATTTTTGATTGGCGACATGAGGCAATTGGCGGCGGATTGTGCAACTCCTATCTACAAACAAACCAGGTTGAGTATGGCGGGTCCAACTTTGTGGCGGGGACTAAAATTTTATGAATTGAATGAAATAATGCACCAAGCGGATATTATGTTTTCTCGTTTATTAACTAAAATAGGAAGTGGCGAAATATTGGACACCGAGAAACTACAACAAATTGAGTCAAGATTTGTCAGCAAAGAAGAAGCCGAAGAACGATGCCCAAATGGAATAAGGTTGTTCTTCAAAAACCAAAATGTCAACGAATACAACGGACGGATCCTCAATACACCGGAAGGTAAAATAATTTCATTGCTATCGGGAACTTAGCATTCATTGAATATGAAAATAGAAGGCCGATTGAGGAAGGACTAGACAACGAAGATGTAGAAAGGAAAATCAAAAGACTGTGGCTGAAATTTACAGGCAACCCCAAATCTGGACAAAGGACAAGAAGACTATGCGCTAGATATGTGCAAAGACACAATATTGCAGATAATTTGGTTCCCATCGCTAGGAGGAACTCAACCACATATTTGAACAGGAACAGAACGGTAAGTGCAAAACGTAATCATTTTCCTATCGTTCCAGCTTGCAGCATAACTATACACAAGTCATCATGTTGTGCACGCTTATGAAAAGTCACACGAACAACATCTTGTGTACGTAGCTCTGTCGAGAGTAACGAGCCTTAATGGACTTTTCTTGGTGGCGTCGAACAACAATCGTATGTTTCATCATGGGCGGACGAGCCCACTGCTACCTTCACAGACTGAATTCACCAGACTCGCTACAAATCCTCTGCGAACTATACAGGATATCACTTTGGACTTTTTACGAGAAAACAATGTGGCATCATTTTTAATTTTGAACTGCCAAAGGCTGCGGGCCCACAATAACGATTTGATGGATGAAGTGACGCAAGAAGACTTTCTCTTGCTCTCAGAGATCTGGATGCGCAATGATGAATATATACCAATTCAAAATTTCGATTGCTGCACAAAGTACAAAAGAGATGAGCAAAGAACCGGAGGAGTTGCAATATTTCAGAAGCAAAACACAGCGTCCATGACATGTATCAAGCTATCTATCAATTCATATATACATCTATCTAATATATCTAGCTATCTAAAACAAAAAGTAATAGATACTCGAAAATGTCAGTAATAGATTTAAAAGAAAACGTGGAATTTTTCAGAAAGAAGTTCAAACTTTTCAAAAAATAGTTCATAAGTTTTCAACAACAAGTTCAAAATTTTTCAGAAAACAGTTAAAAATTTTTCAGAAAAAGTTAAAACTTAAAAAAAGTTTTTCAGAAAAATATTCAAAGTTTTCAAAAACAAGTTCAAAATTTTTTAGAAAAAAGTTCAAAATTTTTCAAATAAAGTTCAAAATTTTTCAAAAAAAGTTCAAAATTTTTTAAAAAAAAGTTCAAAATTTTTCAAAAAAAAATTCAAAATTTTTCAAATGAGGTTCAAAATTTGTCCAAAAAAATTTCAAAATTTTTCAAAATTTTTCAGAAAAACATGTCCTGAAAATTTCAAATCAATCGGACGGTTAGTATCCAAGGAATTAAGCTTTTTGCAAAATTTCGAAGTAAAGCGCCACCTAGCGGAGAAATTTTGAAGTACGAACCGAAAAGACATCACTACCAACATATCCTGAAACTTTCAAATCAATCGAACGGATAGTTTCGGACTACATAGAGTACAAACCTGCAGTCATTCATTTTTATATATAAAATGGGTGGACATTCTATATGGGAGGTGTCACGCCCACTTTATATATCTAAACTATATATAGCTCATAAATCCCTCCTGATAGCCAATCCTACGCTGTCCAAATTTCATGAAGATCGGTCCACAGGTCCTGCCTGTTAACAGTCTCATATAATCAATGCTCTGTTAAGTGTTAACATGTTAACTGCTAACACTGTTAATGTGAACAGTCATTCTCAAACTGTTTCAAATTTAGCCCCGTACGCTAAGATGTTATCACATCAAAAACAAGTAATGACGAAAAAAATAATTGGTATGAAGTTATTTTGGTCGATGAAGTTAAAGTGAAGTTTAAACTCGACACCGCACAGGTGCTGCGAAAGTGAAAGTACGCGGTGAAATTTTATACCATGCGTAGTACGAAACAAAAATCACATAGTCAAATTCATGGCAATCAACGACTACCCTAACATCGAGCCATTACTTGGAATAGAAGATTGTGGTAGATCTAACCTAATTAAATGAGCCCAACAGAAGTCTCAATGGACGACGTTCTAATTCAAACGACCACAAAAGATGAACTGAAACTTTGAACGACCGAAGTTCTAAATATCCTAGGAAACTCAGGTTTGAATTTAAATAAAGAAAAATGTATGTTTTGCGTAAACAAAGTTAAATATTTAGGACAAATCCTAACATCAGATGGCATACTAGCTGACCCGGATAAAATTGTTGCAATTGAACAACTCAGAAGACCTGAAAATAAGGTGCAAATTCAGAGAACCCTAAGAAAGGCAAGGCAAATTTATACCGAATCTGTCGGACATTTGTCACCACTAAGAAGTCTCCTTAAAAAGGACACCGTTTGGTATTGGACACCAGAACAAGAGCACGCGTTTCCATCTCTTAAATGTGCCTTCACACTACAAGTAGATTCCAGCCAATCGAGCTTCGAAGCAGCATTACAAATGAGTAGCATTCGCCCGCCGAGTGCTCACAAAAAGCCAACAAAATTCTGCGCAAATCGAAAAAGAGCCACTGTAATTCGTTTTGCATGTGAAAAGTTTCACGAATACATATACGGCAAGAAGGTGGTAATCGAATCCGATCATAAACCACTAAAAACAATTTTCAAAACACCAATACACACAGCGTCTCAACTCATGCAAATCATCCTGCTACATGTAATGCCTTCTTCTCCGCAGGTGATCTACAGAAAGGATTCGGAAATAAAATTAAAGGACACGTTAAGCAGAGACTGCAATAATAGTGAAAATAACACCCCCGAAGATAATATCGAAGTTCAGTCGCTCACGGATATAAGGGAAACAACGTTAACGCAGATGAGAGCTGAAACCGCAAAAGACAAAGAATTCCCTATACTGAGAAATTGCATGCTTGATGGCTGGCCAACATCAATTACAAAAATACATCGACATATTCAACCATTTTGGAATTTTCGTAACGAGTTAAACGGTGCGACAGTCAGAAATAGCTGGGAAGTGATATAGTGGAGATTGTAGGTATGGTCGAGTAAAACAAAACTGCATACTTGGAATTTGGCGGACACCCTCAAAATCTGGACTTATGGTCAAAAAACCGGTTTTGGGTACCTTATCGCACTTATGAGCCTATACCTTTCATAATTTACAAGTGATTTTCGATTGCATGAAAGTTTTGGAAAGAAGAAACTTAGACCGTTCCAATGATATATATGGTTTGTCGGATTTAATATGATATCAGTGTATATTTTTAAGACAAAGGTCAACTTTTTTTGTTTTTTTCATATTTTTTCAACTTCATCGATGATTTTCTGACTAAAATCCATGTTTGTTTAAAAAAATCCGTCGATAATTGACCAAGTTATTAGATTTTTCACAAAAACAGATGTTTGAAAAAAACTAAAAACATTTTCCCTTTTCTGGAAAATACACAAAAACAGCATATGAAATCTCAAAAATCATATATACTATTGGAAAGGTCTAAGTTTCCTCGTTCCAAAGCAGCCACGCAACCAAAAATCACTTGATGATTGCGGAAGTTATGGCTCATGAGGTATGTAAAACCGGCTTATTCACCATAAGCCACGATTTTGGGAGTGTCCACCAAATTCCAAGAATGCAATTTTGTTTTACTCGACCATACCTACAACCTCCACTATAACACTTCCCAGCTGCTTCAACTTGTTTCATTTATAGCTCTGTCCTTTCAATCGATGTTGATATCGTGGCAGTAGCTGGGAAATGTTATAGGGGATGGTCGAGTAAAACTAAAGTGCATACTTGGCATTTGGCGGACATCCCCAATATCGTGATTTTCGACACAAAACCTCGTTGTACATAGCTTATGCGCCTGTAACTTCCGCAATCATCAAGTCATTTTCGATTGCGTGTCAGTCGCAGTTGCTTTCCAAATATTCATACCGAAAATGTAGTTCCCATACGAAAGAGTGCAGAAAATCATCGATGAAGTTGAAAAAAAATGAAAAAAACAAAAAAAAGTTGGCCTTTGGCTTAAAAATACACACTGATATCATATTAAATCCGACAAACCATACATATTATTGGAAAGGTCTAAGTTTCTTCTTTCCAAAACTTTCATGCAATCGAAAGTCACTTGTGAATTATGAAAGTTATAGGCTCATAAGTGCGATAAGATACCCAAAACCGGTTTTTTGACCATAAGTCAAGATTTTGAGGGTGTCCGCCAAATTGCAAGTATGCAGTTTTGTTTTACTCGACCATACCTACAACCTCCACTATATAACTTCCCAGCTATTTCAACTTTTGTGTATTTTGTATTACTGTGTATCATACCAAGAAGGAATACTATGAAAAGGGGTCAAAATTATTATATCAATAACGATTCAAAGGGAAATTATTCAGAAACTGCATATCGGCCACTTCGGCAGTCAACGTTGTATAAGCGGAGAACGGCATGCAAAGAGACATAAAAAAATTTATGAGCGAGCCACTGATGCTAAAATCAATTCCAACGCTTCCCTGGGAAATAGTTGTGACAGATATTTTTCATTTTCACAATAATGATTACCTATTAATTGTAGACAGCTATTCCAGCTACCTAGACTTCACAAGACTAAAACAAACAACTGCATCAGTAGAAGTACAAACGCAAAAAAAAAATCGGAAAATGGTCCAGGATTTCCTTCTGCAGAATTTACTAAATCAAGGAATATCCTACACCAAACGTCAAACCCTTAGTATCCCGGATCAAATGGCTTAGCCGAACGTTACGTACAAACTGCAAAATCCATATTAAAATAACCAATGCGAGCCAGTCCGAGGACTCGCGAACGTTGATGTGATAACATAGAGTAATTGTACATATCACAAAAATAGATGATTTTGTATGAACAATAGAAAACTTAACCGCAAAAAAAATTTTTAAAAAAAAACTTCAAAATTTTTCAAAGAAAAGTTCAAAATTTTACAAAAAAAAGTTCAAAATTTTTCGAAAAAAATTTAAAAATTTTTCAGAAAATGTTCAGTTTTTCAGAAAAATATTCAAATTTTTCAAAAACAAGTTCAAAATTTTCAAATAAAGTTCAAAATTTTTCAAAAACAAGTTCAAAATTTTTCAGAAAAAAGTTCTAAATTTTTCAAAAAAAAGTTCAAAATTTTCAAATAAAGTTCAAAATTTTCAAATAAAGTTCAAAATTTTTCAAAAACAAGTTCAAAATTTAAAAAAAAAAAGTTCAAAATTTTTAAAAAAAAAGTTCAGTTTGTCAAAAAAAAGTTCAAAATTTTTTAAAAAAAAGTTCAAAATTTTTCAAAAAAAAATTCATAATGTGTCAAAAAAAAATTCAGAATTTTTCAAAAAAAAGTTCAAAATTTTTCAGAAAAACATGTCCTGAAAATTTCTAATCAATTGGACAGTTAGTATCCAAGATATTAACCTTTTAGCAAAATTTCGATGTAAAGCGCCACCTAGCAGAGAAAATTTGAAGTACGAACCGAGAAGACATCACTACCAACATATCCTGAAACTTTCAAATCAATCGGACGAATAGTTTCGGACTACATAGAGTACAAACC
>JAWNPW010001452.1:0-11181 GCA_035078745.1 Diastata ussurica
GTCGTTGTATTAATATCGTTATTACGCGCATTTATTATTAATTGCATTATTGTCTTTATACTCTTCATCGCGCTTTTCATTTCAATTTTAATGATAATTTTCTTAGGTCGAGCTCGTTCAAACTCGCAATTTTCGTCTTACTCGTTCGACCTCTCAGTCCAACAATAGTATTATTATATGGATGTTCGAATCATTTTTGTAGCCATTTTCGGGATTCGCGCGCGACATCAGAGGCTAGCCATCGGGAAAAATTTTGTATAAGGCAGGTGAATGTTGATTTCTTCATTGAAATCAGTGAGTTGTGGTCATCGCGGACCGAAATAAATCAAACATATTGGCACAAGTCAGCCTGTCTCTGAGTCCATTCTGTAAATGTGTCAAATCCACAGCATGAAGCACGTAAGTTTTTTTCACTTAAAAATGTGCCCCATTCGCGTAAATAATTCTCAGATAATTTCTCTACCATCATTGCCAGCAACCTTTGTGGATCGATTCGTTTGTTGTCAGTAAATTCTAATGCTGAACATATGTTTTGTACGGTGTAGTTGTATTCTTCAAAATCGCTATTTTTGTTGACATTTTTAACGTTGTTAGCTTTTGACATTAACTCCAGTGCCACATTTTCAGGACCACCATAAGCGTTGTTCAGAATAGACATTATTTTCGTTGGCTCTTTTGCCGACATTAACAACAGCTCAACCTTTTGCCGAGCGCTACCTTTCAATGCTTTCGAAAGTCGGTGTACATTCGCCTCACCAGAAAATCCACAATTTCTACTAGCTGATTCAAACTGCATTTTAAAATGATTCCATGCCAGCGCAGACAACCCATCAAATTCCAAATATTTGTTATCGAAAGTCTGCCTTACCAACATATTGTTCATAGTAATGTGCATAGCTTGTTCATCATCCTGTGGAATAGTACTTTTATTTTGTTGTGACTTCACCCATGCCGATACGCATTCTGATCTCACTGTTGACGATTTGTCACTTTTTACCGCATTTTGCTAAAGTTTATATTTGGTGTCAAGTACCTCTCTTTTGCTCAGTAATGTTGCCTCATCAGCTCGAGGTTTTTTTATTTCCAGTGTCAGTATTTGAATATTTTCACCAATTTTGGCAATATCCCCGGGAGCTTTATCATCATCCGCAGTTAGATGACGATTTAAAAGAATCATACTCTTTTCTTTCTCACAAAGTGGTTTTGTAATGCTCAAATTCTCTGCATTAACACTTTGAATTTGCTCCAGTACTGACAGCGTGTCTTCTTCTAAGTTAGAAACAGATGACCCATCACCACATTTATCGGTGTCATCCTTGGATAAGGTGTCTACAATTTTGACGGCTATATCCTCTTTGGTCGGTGTTGCGTCTACCTCGATGTCTAAAAATTCGCATACACGCCGAAATGCCTTTTCACCCAGTTCCTTGACAATTGTCTGTTCGTGTTCATACTTTTCGGCCGCTTCGTAGTGAAATCACAAACAAACATTCGGAAAACAGCAAAATGGACGCCACGTAAATTTTGCGATTTGCGAACACCGATCTGATTCAATTGAAACGTGCTCGACTGAAACATCGTTGACTTTTTCTTCTCAACCTGTTGGACTGTATTTTTTTGAGCGTTTAGACGATCCGGCTCGAAGGACCACTATGTTAATTACATTTTTTATCAAATCAATATTCATTTCATTCAGTTTTACTTTTCTTATAAAATAATTTTCAAACGTGTCGTATTAAAAATCAATTCATTATAAAAAAAGGTGCAATCTGCCCGTGTTGCCAAGCATATATTCATGCACAGAGTCGTATTTTATCTCATTGCTCAATATTTTGGAAATAAGTGCAGAGTTGTAATTTATTTGTGGTTCATCGCTGCGACAATTGGAGTATAAAAATTAAATTTTTTTTTTACTTGAAATAAAAAAAAAAATAAATCAATGTAGAAAAATTTTAAAAAGTGAGTGAATTGGATGATGAAGTTTTAAATTTGACTCCAAAATTTATCCCAGAAAATGTTCTGTCTCGCAAAACAAATAGTGTTGTATCTATCTGAAATTTGTAAAAGAGTTAACACACGAAGTGACTTGGTCATATGATCTGTCAGTTTTAGCGAATGTGGAGTTAATAAAAAAAATTCACCATTCGCAAAAGCTGACAGATCTTATGACCAAGTCACGTCGTGTGTTGACTCCTCAAGATTGAATAAATAAAAACAGAATTCAGGGAATCAGCTGAACTTCCAGCATAAAATAGTTTTAAAAATTTAAGCATTTGTGAGTTTTGGGAAAAGGTAATCAAAAACGAAATGAACAAACCACTTTTTTCGAATATTTTTTGAAGAGCTCAGAGAATTTTATCAATTGCGCATTCTTCAGCTAACGTCGAAAGGAAGTTTTCGCTAAAAATTAATTGATTGATACAACTGAAATTGACCATTTGTTAGAATCAAATGTATTTGATACGAGCTGGAATGTAAATATGCATATTTTTTTTGTATTATTTCTGTTGGTTGTTTGAATAAAAATACGTTAAATTAAATCAAATTTTTCCTTTCATATTTGAAACAATGTTAATATTGATTATTTACTGAGGTTTAGAAAAGAGGAAAAAAAATTTCGATACAATTCATTGATTTTATCATCACTGCCGCAGAAATCTATCTAGTAATGTCCGTCTGACAGTCTGTTGCTACGTAAACTAGTCCACAATTTTAGAGCTATCGTGATGAAATTTTGTACATAGGCTTCTAATTGCCATAAGCTGCTCACCGACCAAAATCAAATATATATAGTCGCTTCGCGAGCAGCAGTATTTCTGCATTCATTTCAAAACATAGGGAAAATAATCTTTTTTTTTTGACTTGGTTCACAATATAAATTTTGAACCTCTGGATCTCAGGATAGACCTATCCCGTAAGTAGACACATATTTGTAATCGTGGGAGCAATACCTTTCGTTTAAATTTTATGTATGTATGTACATTAGCGTGGCTCAAAATTCGAGAGAGCAACGTACCCCCCAAATCGTTCCTAAATCACAAAAAAGTAAGCATGTATTTTTTTTTTTTCAAAAATTTTGAGTATAAATGGTGCCTGTGGAGACCTGAAGTTTCCCATACAAATTGTATGGGGAAAAAATCACATTTTAGAATTTTTTGAATAATTTTTCAGCGTTAATGAAAATGTTGAATTAAACTTATAACACTTGTAGAGGACACTTCAACGAAGATTTTGATGTATAACACTTATGGATTTGAAGCCGCTATTGCAGCGCTACTGTGCTCCAAAATTTTCCTTGAGATTCGAAAGTTCTGTAAGTTGACTCTTTTTGTGCATTTCAATGGTTTTCTAAAAAAAATATTATTATTGGTTTACTACAATCAGCTGCGAAACATATTTCATTCCTTTTTAATTGGTTTCATTATCCATTCACAGTAAAGCTTAATTTTGAAGTAATAGCCGTGACGGTGTGATAGCGGCGTCAAACCCATAAGTGTTATACATCAAAATCTTGATTGAAGTGCCTTCTACAAGAGTTATAAGTTTAATTCAACATTTTTATTAACCCTGAAAAATTATTCAAAAAATTCTGAAATGTGATTTTTTCCCCATACAATTTGTATGGGAAACTATAGGTCTCTATAGGCACCATTAATACTCAAAATTTTTGAAAAAAGAAAAATACGTTTTAACTTTTTTTTGATTTAGAAACGATTTGGGGGGTACGTTGCTCTCCAGCATGTAAAATTCATTTCTCAGTGCATTTTTGAGCCACGCTAATGTACAAACCTAGTATCAAAAAATGGGTCTCTAGGGTAAACGGGGTCCGAGCGACAAAAATTGATAATTTTGGTTTTTTTCTCTCATATTTTCCTTTATAACCCATATTTTGTTTTTTTTTTTTTTTTGGCTCTGGCCCATGTTCTAGATTTATGCCAAATTACTTAACTCAGAATAATTTCTGGGACTGGATAACTAAAATATTCGGTATCTAATACGTGAAATCTACTACATACCAGTTAAAAATGGTTCTTTAAGGTAAACGGGATCGTACGGATAAAAGTTGAGAATTTTGATTTTTTTCTCATTTTTGCCATTTTTTTTTTTGGGCTCGTATTCTAGATTTGTTTCAACATTTATTGAAAACTAACATTCAAAATTTTATTTTAAATTTTAAAGTAGATATGACTAACAGAAACGACATAAAGCGAGAACATGGAATGAAACGAGCCCAGCATGATTTAAAATGTGTTAATTTTATACAGACTTTTTTTTCAATTATGTATGTACTGTTCAAACTTATTATGATATTTTGTTTAATTTATAATATATAATATAATGAATAAAATTAAAAAACCTTAATTTGAAAAAAATCTCTTCGTTTTTGGAGGTTATAGTTTTTTTTTTTTTTGGGAATTTACAGATTTTGTAAATAAAAAAATCTGGTAACACTGATGATGATTAACATTCTACGCAACAACATAAAATATCTTTATTTAACAATTGGTTTACTAAGCACTAACTGCTTATAAATTCAAGCACTTAAATAAATGTGTAAACACTTAAAAATTGTTTTTCACATATATGTTTCTGAGTATTTCTATTTGAGTGCACGAATAAAAAGGTTCACTGTGGTTAATTAAGTTCATTGTCAAAAGAAAACTACATGCAATATAACGAAATCAAAAGATCTTTTTGGTAATTAACTTATTTCACCGTTTCATTATAATTATGAATATATATTTACTAAATAATTTTATATTTATTAATTCAATCTCTATAGGGTGATTAGCAATTAAAAACATTTCACAAAATGCACTTCTATTTTATAGGTTATTTTTAAGTTGACTGTAGTTTTTTTATATTTTTGGAATGAATATTAGAAAAACAAGATTTTCGAATTGTTAAACGACCTTTCAACATTTTTCACTGGAATTTATCGTTTTTATTTATTGCAGACGAGATACAAAATGACAATGCTCAAAAACTTGCACATAAACTACATAAAAAACTATTTGATATATGAAATTGCCGCTAATTTTGGGAATGAAAACTTAGAAAGTTATGAACTAGACGATACTACCGGGTTGGACGGTTTTATGTCGGCACTTTACACATTGAAATTAACAACACTGACTGGAAACGGGTAAACACAACTAAAACTATTAAATTATTTTGATTAATCCAATATATCTACTGATCTAATTTTTTGCATCGCGTGCAGTAAAACAAAAGAGCATCTTGTCATTGCAAAATTTATGAAGGGCGACCATGAATTCCGCGTATCAAGCCGATCATATACCCAATTCGCAAATGAAGTATTTGTTTATGCAGAAATGTTGCCAGCATACGACCGGTTGCTTAAAAAAGCAAAAATTTCTGATATCTTAGCTACAAGTAACTGGGTGGCACCTACCTATGTTGCTAAATTTGGTTATATTGAGGGTAACTTTTACATAAACGCTTACCTATAAAATTTAAGTCTTTTATCTTCTTTCTAGGACTAAGCGCTACACCGACCACAAAAGAATCAATTTTGGTGCTCAAACATCTCAAACCAGATGGTTATAAACTTGGTCCACGCCTGCATTTGCGGCGCGATCAATTATTGCAGGTTTGTAAACCATTGGGAGAATATCATGCGCTCAGCTATGCACTACAGTTATGCGATGCTTCTGGATTCGAACACTTAAAAGCTGGCATAAAAACGCTGCCTTTTATTAATGAAAACGATCCAAACGATGGTTCGACCAATATTTATCGGGTTTTTTATCGGGTTGGTTTTGATCGGCTCTTTGATTTTATTGATCGAAACCAAGACGTATTATTTGACAAGCAATCATCTAAAGATTTAAAGTTGATGGATTCATTGGAAAATCTACGCCAAAAATATTTTGCTGAGCCAACTCGCCTTTTGGAACGATTACGCACACAAATAGAAGAATTGGAGGACGATCGTTGCTTTGCCGCAATACTTCATGGCGATTATAATCGCAATAATGTTCTATTTCATTTTGTAGAAGAACCAAGTGAAGTTAGGCTCCATAAGACTATTGCATATGATGATGCCCGATTAGTGGATAATGTAAAAATGATTGATTTTCAAGTGCGTATGATAGTTCAAACTTGCGATTCATTTCTTATAATTTTTTATTGTGCAGGAACTACGATTCGGTACGCCAGCAATTGATTTGAGTTTCATAATGTATATGAATATGCCAAAAAACTTGCGCGATGAATTGTGGCCGGAAATTTTAAAATGTTATCATGGATATGTTTATAATACACTTAGAAAAATTTTAGCGCAATTGAAAGCAAACGAGCTAGAGGATTTATTGGCTCAATACAGGTATGTTGAAATTTTGACTTCAGAAATTATCTTCTATTTTTGTTGCTAGATAATTGATTGTTTTTGAAGTCTGAAATAGGTATGTACATACTAAGAAACAAGTTTATTCTTACATATGCTTTCAGTTTTGAACGTTTCAATTCTCATTTCGTACGCTACGCATTCTATGGCGTTATGATTTGCATACACTTTGTTCCTTGGCTGTTATGCAGTGAAAATGATTGTAAACGTCTATCGTTTCTATTCGAGACGGACTTACATGGCGACGAGTTTCGTAAAGTATCGATTGAAGCTGGTGGTGACGATGCGAATATGCACATATTTGACATAATACGTCATGCCTGCGAGTTAGGTTATATGGAACATATTTGAAATGTGCAATGAAAGCGAAAATTCTTTTCAATATAAATATTGTTCACTATGCCAGTAATTAAGCAAGTTTTTTCTTCAAATCTCCGTTAATTTTACGGCATAAATCTAAAATACCGGCCGGAGCCAAAAAAAAAAAAATATACATATATTCGCTATATAGGAACAAAAAAAATTGAGAAAAAAAAAAAACAAAATTAGCCTAGTGACCTATTTTTGGAAGTAGGGTACATACCTACTATATTAATATATAATATGGTATTCAAACGGTAGGTATTTTTTTCACGATAGAAAATATATTATTTCAATACGATATGAATGCAAAGTACTGCTGTTTGTGTAGCCAGTGTTGCATACTGTCTGAAAGTTATGGTTCCTAGGGGCCGGTCAAAACAAAACAGAAGTACTGTAGACCACGTAGCCGGGTTAGCAAGGGCTACGATCCCTATGATCCGGTAACGGCCGCTCACCCAAAATAGACTTGAATGCAAAACCTCTATTGATAAGGCTGTGCAACGAACAGTTCGGTCATGTTCGAACAGCCGTCAAAAGTATCGAACTAGAAACAAACAGTTCGGACTGTTCGAACGTTCGTCTGATCGATTAGGTATCGAAAAATTGCTTGCGTTGAATTGAGAAATTCTTATTTTTATTCGTGGGTCTTACAATGAAATGTAATTTTCAAAAATATTCGCTTTAGGAAAAAGTAAAGGGTTTTTCAATAAGCACATGACAATTTAGAAATTTGATGTGAACGCTTCCTTAAACTATTGTCATCTGCCAACGTGAAAACATCAGTGAATGTTAACATTTTTGATTCATAGTTCAATTTAACATGTGCACTTTATCTGGAATAATAACTCAATTATTCTGTGTTTTATTCAAATATTTATAACGAAGTTGTAGTTCATATTCAAAAAAGTGGAAAACATCGATTATGTTAAAAAAATTAAAAAACAAAAAAAGCTGTTTTTCCCGCATGAATTCTACCGGCTATTTAACTGATTTTCTACCGGTTATGTCTATCATACACACTGGTTTGATTTTCCCATTAGGTTGTGAAGAGAGTTGGAAAGATTCTAACTAGTTCCCATTTAAGCGCACATATTTTTCATATAAATTATCGTTGTTCTTGTCTACATTATACGTACCGGTTGGGTATAACTTGCAAATCAGTTGTATCAAACTGGTTGGTATAACGCAGAAATATGTTCAATTTAACTGGTTGGTATAACGTGCAAATTAGTTGTATGTAGCCTATAAATAAAAAATAATCGAAATTTGAATTTTTAATGCATTTTAATGTATTTCATGTATTTTTTTACAATACATTTCAAAAGCAAAACATATAACAATAAATTTATCAAAACTTAAAATTTATAGGACATACATTTTTAAAATATACATATGAATTGAAACTTATATTGTATGCTACATATGGGCATTTCCACAGAAAGGTTCACCGTGACAAAAACATTGCAATGTAAAAAAAACTTTTTTTTAATGATATTATCTTAGAGAAACATACCAATTTTACTAATTTAGCTAACTTACGTATTTGTTCATTGAGAATGATGAGTAAATTGTCTTCAAATTTACATAAATGCAATTTTTCGTTTTTTTTTAGCTAATTTTAAGTCCTTTTTAGTTGCATGTTCACTGTAAGATTATTTTCTTACCCATAGATCATACATTATAACTGTTATTCCACAAAATCTCCCTAACAATATTATCTATCCAAAAAAATTCAAAAGGGACAATGCAAGTCAGATTTCCTGTAAATTTTTTTATTGCTTTAGGTCATATATGTAGGATTTACAGCCGAAAATGAAATATTGCGTTCAATTTTATAATTAAAAGATTTGTTTATTGATGATTCGTTTATAAATGTATTAACAGTTTTGTTTTGTGTATGTACTTAACTATTTATGTGTAATTATTTGTATCGTCTCAACTTATATTTTAATTAGTAACACCTTGTATTGTAATAATTTGAATCGTCTCAACTTATGTTCTTTGCCTTTCACTACGTTAGTTTGATGACTGTCTATTGCAATTCCCTCTCCCTCTGTTCGTTCTTTAATGTTAGTGTTGCCATTGAGTGTAATTCTGTTGTAAGTAGATCGTCAGTGTTGCGGTAAGTCGCGATCAGATGTTGCGTTCACTACGTGTTACTAGTATGGGATTTCTAATCCCATATATATTTAATGTCCTGTTCGACATGTCCCGTATCGAATCACATTATAATTAAATAATAATAATAATAAAAAATAAACAACATTTATCATTGAAACAGAATACATTATGTAGTGCTATATATACATAAAACCTTAAAATTAGTATCATCTAAAAATCGTGTCAGGTTTCGCTGAATTCTGCCATTCTATAGAAAGCCAAGAAAACTACTTCTATTTTTGTCCCGTTCGAATGACTCCTTTTTTATGATTTATCTTCGAATCGGCTGCCAACAAGCTTTAGTACTATAAATAGTGCTACCTGAGGTTATTTAAAATAAAAGACTTTATACTAATATGTTTTGATTTCCTTTTTTTTAACTTTGAATGTGTACGACGGTCCCGTTCGACATCGTGGAATTGCCCATGTATAAAAAATAAGTTAACTGAAAACTTAGTTCTTCGGTTCGAACGCCGGAGTGTTGGGACGTGTTTTTAAGCGACTCCTAGTTTTTTTTTGAAGTGTAAAAATATACTAACAAAATCAAAATTCACGAAATAGACGCTTACATGTGCGGTGAACTGCATCCGTGCTACACACCTAATTATTATCTAAATTATGCAGTGCAAAACAAATAACTAATAACAAATAGCGCCGTTCTCTTTGAGATGCGCTCTTCACAGATAGGCCGGCGCCACTCATTCGTATGTGAATATGTGACCAACGAAACCAAAAACTTTCCCGCGCAAAGTAATAAATTTCCCGATCAACTGCTCAACAATGCAATAATAAACTCGGCGCTCTCACTCTCAGCAATAACATCAACAAACAATATCAATTTGTATGTACAAAAAACACTTTCGCCGGCGGCTATTCTCACATCGCCTCCAGTTCTACCTTCAAATTTACGAAACTTGTATGGAACAACAACAATATCAACAAACTAAAATTTATTCTGCGTTCAAAAAATGAATTCGCCCCACATGGCTCTTTTTGAGCAATGCTAAAGTTGCAAATTGAATAATAAATGATATTTTTTATATACATTTTCTAAAACGCAAAACGTTGATTCAACCGACGAATTTTGGAAAGAAGTGTCATAAATAAAAAATGTAATTGGAGAGCGCCTTTACTTTCAAATAAGTAACTTAGTGACAACTGTTTTAACTTTATCATTATACAAAGCTACTGTCGAAAGATTTTTTTTCATCTTTTTTTTTTTTTTTTTTTTTTTTTAAGTTACTTCAATTGAAGATTAATTTGGCCAAACTCAGTTGAGTGATAACGCCATAACATATTAGTTTTATTATTTGTATAATATTTTACAACACTTTACATCCACGACTTAAGCCAAAATTTTCTGACTTAACTGGGAGTCGAACCCAGACCCTCAGTATGAGCGGCTAGCATGCTAACCGCTTACACCACAGAAGGCGACATTTATTTTTATTTTCATCTTCAATATTGTTAAATTAAAGCAAAAAATAGATTAAACAACAAAACCATAGATTCATTTAATTCGAGTACGGTACAATTTAAACAATAGCTGTCACAATTTTGAACCTTCCAATAATAGATGATGATTCGGTGTATGAAATGTTCCATTAAATAAAAATCTTTTAATGTACATATATAGATTACAAAGTGTAAATAGAATGTTGTGTTGATTTACTTCAATTACATAGATACTAAAATATAATATCATTAATACACCGTTGTGTTCTTTTCAACAAAGAAAAAAAATTTTTGGGGTGAAGCATTTTGAACTTTGTTCTAGTTTGAAGGTTCATCATCATTCTCTTTGTTTTCGCCGATAATGTCAACAAGCACATCACCGAAAACGATCACAACAACAACTGAAACGAATACGACTGCCAAAGCTTCTCAGAACAGAAGCTGTAGTGCAGAATCAGAAAGTTATAAGCCGAATATCGCTCATAAACAACATCCAATAAAGCTCTCTCCCAACACCAATATCATATGTCGGCTGCTAAGCGAAATCGCGTTAGGCCAGAAAAAAAAAAAAAAGAAATCGCAATCATTAGCAAAAAGCAACGAAATAAAATTACTAATCATCATCAAACCACGATAAAAAAAACAAACTTGTCCAATGACGTCAATTTTAACCAATCCCTAAACAGATTCTCACTCCTCTCTGATGAAGAAACTGAATGTGAGGTACCATAAAAAACACAGAAATCGAAAAAAAAAATAAAACCAGTAAAGAAGCAATAGTATCTTCGGCATGCACCGAAGCTTCTATACCATTCAACATAAGTGTGATAGTA
>JAWNPW010001454.1:0-11175 GCA_035078745.1 Diastata ussurica
GGTCCGTTGCACACGATGCGTTAGCAGGTTGTTTTGTTGTGGCCAATTTCGCATCTCGAAATTGGTCCTCACAAAATAAGCTTAATTTTAAAATAACAAGTCTTAAATCTTGAAGAATTTATACTATATAGAACATTTAACATCTAATTTTGAACATAAATATACAGGCATATTCCGAAGCTAAGAGTGGAATAGAATAGTGGAACAAAACGAATTGACAAAACATGAAATTTGGTGTTCCGAAAATATAGTGGAATACTGAAATTTAGTGGAATGACGGATCAGCTGTTCTTTATCAGTGATGCTTGTTTTTATAAAATTTTGAATGTTTTGCAGACTTCAGCATTGCAAAATTACGAGCAATTCGGAGCAATCAGCATTTGTTTATATTCTTATAAAGTTCTTTTTTATATATAAATGATAATTATTCACTTGTTGCCGTCAATTTATATGCGAAATCAATTAAAAAAGTAACTAAAATGCCATTGAGTTCAAACAATCTATTATCGAGCAATAAAACATAACAAAGAGCCGACTCATTTGTTGTTATTGTTTTTCTTCTTGTGTTGTGAGCATATGCTGCATAGTATTGTCATCTCACAACATAATTTATTTCGTAACAATAAACACTTGCGATGAACATATTGTTTCACATTCCTTAACATAACGCAATAAGAAATGTCTATTATTGATTTTTTAGAACATTTTAAATTTAATTTTAACCGCGAGGGAGCTAAAATGTTCAATCGACATTTATTTTATTTAACCTATCAGCTATTATGACAACTCTTACATTTGTAGTCAAATTTGTCTATACGACAGCTAAACGCCAATATCTTAATGCTTTTTTACATTATGAAATTTTGCATAAAAAAATAAGTATACTTCCAATGTCTTTATTGCAAAATATGCGTAATAAAATAAACTAATTTTCCTCATCAACTATTCTCAAAAATCTATTTTTTGTGTGTTGATTTACTCATTAAACTTCATTCCACAAACACTTTGATTAGTGAAAATAAAAAGTGAAATGGTAGTGAAATTTGTTGCTTGGAACACTCAATTTTAGTGGAATATGAAATGAATATTCCTCTTAAGTGAAATTAAGTTGCTCAGAACAAGCAATTTAGTGGAATGGAATGCAAAGTGGAATTCGGAACATGCCTGATAAATAAACCTTAAATATAAAAGAAATCACGCTTAAATCTAAGAATAGAACTAACAAACAACTTAATATTAAACTTAATACTAAACATATACACTCTTAGTTCGACATAAAATATTGACCGAAACGCTTCTTAATCATCAACAGGACAAACGCAATAATGGAGGAAGACCAAAGACCCACTGTGTACACAAAGATATGACGTTCCGAGACAAGACAAGAATATCGAAACGGTACAATTTGATTCGCTCGAGTTGATCGTGTGAGTTTCAAAAGTTCAGGGAGCTTGCAAGGCTCTTTTTGCGTTATGATTTTTTGGAATTATATTAAAGCTTTATATGGGGCAAAATTTCACAAGTGTACCCACCTAAAAATTTTTTTGTCACCGATCTTAATGAAATTTTTTATACTTATAGTGTTGTTGGTCCTCTGTAAATCCTGTAAATATTCAATTTTCAATTTTTTTTCAAAAACTAATAATTTTTTTCCCATATATACAATGAAAATATATTAATATTGATATTTAAAGTAATTTTTCTGAATTTTCCAAAAAAAAAATATCAGTTTGTAGATAGAAAAAATGGTTTTTATGAAATTTTCGAATTTTTCGCTCAATGCGGTATTTTAAATATTTTTTTACTTTCGATATTTTACAACCGATTTTGTGCGAGTCAAACGAAGATTTTCAACCACGAGAACGGGTTCACGTGGGATGATGAAATTTTGTATGTACGTTCGAAATTGGCGCGCGCTAAAAAAATTAAAATGTTCGAATTCGTGCTTGAAAATCTGCGTTTGACTCGCACAAAATCGGTTGTAACTTCTGTAATAATTTTCCTCCCATTTCGAAACTGGTATCATTTTAAAGCTTAGAAATCAGGCTTTCGAAATATCGAAAGTAAAAAAATATTTAAAATACCGCATTGAGCGAAAAATTCGAAAATCTCATAAAAAGGTGCCAAATCGGCCGAAATATTTATTCAGAAAAAATACTTTAAATATCAATATTAACATATTTTCATTGTATATATGGGAAAAAAATTATTAATTTTTGAAAAAAAATTGATGAGAAAGTTTGTACCCCTATAAAATGAATACCCTACATACCAGATGCAAAATATTTACAGGATTTATAGAGAACCAACAACACTATAAGTATACAAAATTTCATTAAGATCGGTGACAAACAAATTTTTAGGTGGGTACACTTAAGAAATTTTGCCCCATATATGGGATAATTGTCAAAATTTATTCCAAACATTAGCTTTGCATGCTGTGAAACATGATCATATCTCGTCAGGCCATACACATACGTCGCAATATTATTATACAGAACATTCAATTTACTTTTACATACACTATCACAATTCACGAATAACTCACTGCTATTCCATAATGTCGGAATGAAATATGTTTTAGCTACAAGTAGCCTAATGTGTTGTGGAGTTGAAAATTGTGTAGGCTATAGGTTCCGCAACATTCCATAAACTCGCCCCACGATGACAAAGTCGTGGTTGTTGAAGGGAAGATTACCATTAAAAATTATTCCTAGGTTTTTGGTCGATTGTTCGATCTTAATTGTCTTATCATTTAATCTTATGGATGTGATGTTGGTACAGTCAATTCCTTTTTTCCCTATAACTAAACACTAAGATTTTGACGGATTAAGACACAAACTATTAGCACCGGCCCATTTATATATTGCACTTAGATCATTGTTTATGTCCATGACACAGGAGTTTATTGCACTTATTTTACATGATGTGTAAATTTGGACATCATCCGCATACATCTGAATATTGCACTTATTTATAACACTAGGAAGATCATTGATGTAGAGAGTAAACCAAAGTAGACCTAGAACTGAACCTTGAGGTACACCCTTCATTAAAATTAAAAAACTAGATAATTTATTGTTGATGCAAACCGCTTGTGATCTATTGATCAAGTAAGTTTTGAAAAGATTAACTGACGTTGAGGAAAAATTATAAATATATAGCAATTTATTAAGAAGAATGTCATGGTTAACGGTGTCAAATGCTTTAGAATGTTCAAGAAAAGTTAGAATTAGTATTTCGTTGTTGTCAATTGATTGTCTTATGGTCTCACATACATCAATAAGTGCAGTTAGACAACTGTGTTTTGTTCTGAAACCCGATCGTCTATTGCTTAAAAGTTAATGTTTTGCAATATATTTCATAATTTGATTGTTCATAATTATCTCGAATGCTTTAGAAATATACGAAAGAATTACAATTGGTATATATTCGTCATTGGCTTTCGGTACAGGGATAATTTTAGCTTGTTTTCAAGCAGATGGGAAAGTTGAAGCCATTAATATGGTATTGAAAATATGTGTTATTGACTCTAGAACAATAGGTAAAAGTGCCTTTAAAAATACTGGATGTATGTTATCGATATCAGTTGCATTGGATTTGATAGATAGAAAAACTTTGACGACATCAGACTAATTCACAGCCATAAAACAGAAATGATTATACGAAGAGAGATTAGAACTACGAGAGTAACATAACATGGATTCGGTCACAGTTGAATTAGGATACTGCACTGAGTTTTGATATTGAACGTTTACAGCGTTATTGCACACGAAATTCTAATTCAATTTATTTGCGTCGAGATTGCTTGATAAATTGGATGAACCTTGTCCTATGCCGTTGTCTCTTATAATTTTCCATTTTTGTTGGCTGTTGATTGCACTTTTAAACTTCTGTTTATAATATTGCGATTTTGCAATTCGAATCATTTTCAACGTTGAAACTCTGAGAGATTTATATTCATTATAATATACTGGGATTTTATAACGTTTCGAACGATTGAATGCCCTATTGCGTTCGTAAATTCTTGACTTTATAGTTGCTGAGAACCATGGGGCCTGTTTACTATTTTTGCAGAATTGTGTTTCAGGTACAAAGTGATCAAAAAGATGATTAATATTTGTTTGCATGAACTCAATTTGTTCATCTACTTCTGTCATATGTCTGACATTTAACCACGGAACCGAATAAGCACATTGCACAAGTTGGTCGTAGTTTATGTTTATAAAATCCCGATACGAGCTTTTTAATAAAGAAAATTTTTTTATGAAATTATATGTCAAGAAAATAAGGTCATATTTTGAAAAATTTGGAACGGATAGTTGGTCATACAACAACAGTTTGTTTTTATTATTTGTGAAGAAAATGTCAAGTAAGGTGCTATTACTACTGGTGAAGTGCGTTGGCATATTATTGTTCGTAGGGTAGAGGCCAAGAGCCTGCATAATATTCAGTAATGAGTTGTGAACTAATATATTGGTATTGAAATCTCCAGCAATAATAATATCGTTATAAGGCAAGGATAAGAGTTGCATAACATCAACAAATGACGTGAAATCAACTATATTATTGGATCTGTAGACACATCCGACACAATAAGACTCATCACGACCACAAACAAAGCACTTCATGTCATGAAAAAACGAACCACATCTCGTCTCAATCTTACTCTTCACATAATGGTCTCCTGGCATACCACAAGAACAACACAAATTCATATGGAACGGTGAACGACAATAACTACGCTCATTACTAACCACACCTCCAGCTCCACTAGTATATCTACCACTGCTATTGTCACCCACTCGTACATTCCCGATGCTAGCTGCAAAACCTGCTTGTCTTGCCAGATTCTGTGTTAACCGTGTCGCACCAGCAATAAACTTACTCCCGCTCGGCACACCCGCTGTATCAACTTCGTCTATGCTCATGAAGACTTCCAGGTCTGCACTACCACGTCCTTCACCAGATCTGCTACTGCCTTTCGACATTCATTTTTAAGTTCCAACACCTTGGAAAATTGGGCCGAAGAATCTATTTTATTTTTTGACGCCATATCGTAAAGTCAACGTCTACTTACTACTTCCTCATTCCGCCTACCTTGTTCTCTCAAGGATACTAAAAAAAAAAAATAATAAAAGATTAAAAATCAAGGCTAAAATTCACCTGAAATTCCAAATTCAAAACTAAATATATCAAACACAAAAAATAATAAAGAAATAAATAAAACTAAAAAAGAATAATAAAAATAATAATAATAACAAAAAAAATTAAATAAAAATTAAATAAAAACTTCTAACAAAAATATGTATTTATAAATATATATATGTCTATATTTACAGTACCTACTTCTCTTCAAATTCGAAATGAAAACTTTATATAAACAATTTTCGTTTCAAATTTTAGTTGACTTGATAAAAAAAATCATGGCTGCAACATCAATATATTCTCATCCTCGAGTCAATGAATTTTTCATACGCTAAACCTAACATGCTCAGGCGTTCTTCTTGATCAACAAGTGCCTTGACACCTACCTGCATAGTTATATGAATCTGTCCTATGTCAAAGAAAATAGAAATAGAACTAGTTAAAAAAATTTAGAAATAAAGTTGATAGATAAAGCATTTAGAAAAGTTGCAGTAATCGTTGAGCGCCAATGTTAAGTATTCCAATATTGAGTATTAAGATGAATCCATTTTGGCATGGTGGCTTTTAGCTAGCTCGTCGCTTAGAAAGTGGTTCTTGGACTCACTCTCAACCCGGACACACTCTACATAATAAAACTTGTGCCAGTTTCATCATTTAGAAGAGAAGAAAAAAAACGCATAAAAAAAGGAAAGAACAGCAAAGACCTTAGACTTAAGAAAAAGGAAAACAGAAACAATTATGTCTGTCTGTCAAGCTGTAGTTCGTCTGTCGTGAGACCGTCTGCATCATCGTGTAAAAACTCTCCCAATAAAAACTAATTTTTGTTTGTTTTAAAAAAAAAAAAAAAAAAAATTGGTTACAAACTTTAACAATTAAAATACTTCAGCTACTATTTACAATATTTAATCTTTTCTTCTTTGTTTTTAAATTCAACCAAATTTGCTCCTATTTTTTTTTTTTCTTAAATCTTAATAACTAAATAATTATATAACATATATATAATGATATTATATTATTTATATTATGAAAACTTAATATTACAAAAAACTTAAATTATGTGTCGTTGGCCAGCAAAACTGCTCACATTACCGTCTGCCTCTTATGTAGCCTGGCTTGCGGCCTTTATTTCTTTCTTCTTTATTGTGTTTTTCGTTCTTTTTCTTTTGTTTTCTTTCTTTTGTTCTGTAATTTTTTTTCTTCATTGACTAGACCCCGCAGATATGGAACCCACAGGCCACCTCGCGTCCTTTTCGGTGCGGTTTCTACCACAGGAATCGTCATGAGCTGTAGTTTCTTGCGGATCTGCTCTCTGCGCTGATATTCCTGTATGGATATGAGCTTCGGTCCCTCCATCCAAATGTTAATCCAAAAGAAAAAAAGTTCTTGGCAGATGTATCTTGACCACGATTTTCCAATCTGCCTACGGCTCGGCTCTATTTAATATTGAGCGACTGGAAATTTGCCAAATAGCAGGCCTCAAGAAAAAAATATGAATAATACGAAAAAAATTAAAATCCGATTTGGTCTTTCGATCTTTGACATACGATTCCCAGTTCATTGAATTCTATCTACTACCCCAAAATCCACACCACTTAAGCAAACACTATCATAATCCAATCGAGAATTATAAATTTGCTCTAATCTAAAGTTAAATCTATGTTTTCACCCCCTGTTTGGTACTTGATTATTGCCGCAACAATATCCTTGGAGCAGTACTCTCGGAGCAACGCTTACTCAGCAGACCGCGATGATAATACATGCACGCGTACAATCCTCCTTCAAATTAAAGAGATTCGTTTGTGAACGACCCATGGCTCCTATATTAGGATTATTTGGGGAAATATATGCAGCTTAGCATGACAACTGCATAAGACAGAAGTGCCACTTTGCTGTACTGCAAATTATTATGCCATGGATTATCATTTTAGCGTTTTCTTCTTACCTACTTCTTTGACATGAAAAGTTACGGGACCTGGATAGAAATAAGGACGCCGTCTGTATTTAGATTTCAGGACTTTTAACGATTATGGGTCAATTCCTGATAGGATCCGTCACCGTTGCTGATGCCGTCAACTTTAGTGGTCGTAGAGTAAATCCTGCAGAGCTTCGTGTCAAGTCCGTCATTCTGCATACGGAAGTTAGCAAGAATTTCATGTGGTTTCCTAGGCTTGCCAGGAATCCACACGGTTGCCTTCATCAGCTGCGCACTGAAATGATCATTAACGACGAATTTGGAGTTTTCGCAAGCTGGAAGACAATACCCACAACTTTAGTCAATCAGTCAAGGGACTTTGAGTCTTCATAGCCCCGTCTTCCACTCGCTTTTCTTCGAATTTCGGGACAGTTTACGATGCCCCTATGACCTTCCTAATATGGGAGTCGACAAAGTCTAATTATCCTTTCGACATCAGACCTTGTCCCTTGCCGGTGCGTATCTCAACAGTCTTAACCTTGGCTGCTATTTGGGCATAGCTTCCAGAGCTAGACGGCGGAGGTTCGCCCGACTCAAGAGCAGGTTGGCTTGATAAAGTTTGTTCCTTTGGCTCTTGTTTCTCAATGTTCCTCCGCTTCGCTTGCTTCTGCTTACCCGCTCTTATGGACTCTTGATTTTCCACAGGAGAGTTGGCCATTTGATTTGACGGGTCAAATGTCGAGTCCCGCTTTCCTATCATTTAATCAGGAGTGGAAGGCTTTAGATCTTGAAAAACGTCACTTTCGCTATAGCATCTGCTTTCTGGCATTCCTTCGCCTTCTCTTCAGTTGTCTCTTCGATAATTGATCACTGTACTCTCCTGACAATTCTCTGGTTTAACCGTTATAGAACCTTCCATTAAAGATAGTTGCGTTCCAGGAGTAATCCGATGTGGAGTGGTCTTTTCTGATTCGAGTTCGGAGATGACAAGGGGTACCCGTACCTCAAGAATCTTCACATCTCGGAACAATCCAACTCTTCTTCAACCTGCATTTGTGTTGAAAGTTATAGAAAGTTTCTGAGATTGAACGCCGTCCACACCAGAAATCGCAGGGATCTGCTGCTCCTTCAGGGTTTTGAGTTTAACGGTTTTGTTTATATCAGGTAGAGACATGGAGTAAGAGAGAAAAGTTTTTGTGTTGCTGTAATTGTGTGTAATGTAATGTGAATGAGTGAGAGAAATTGGTGTTTGTGGACAAAGTTTAATATTTGTCGGTGTAGAGGGTAATGTTCTTCGAAACTATTTTGTTTTTGGAGTCGATTTGGTTATTATTTAAATTTTGACGGTTTAATTTGAGCGCTTCGGAAAATGTGTTTTAGTTGATGGAAATATTATTCTGTTGTTTGATATTTTTATTTTTAATATTCATTTTTATTGTGTGAATGTTGGGCAAAAGGGAGAAGAGGCAGCGTGTGTATATAAACAGTTTGTGCACATTTCACGTATTCAAGGTATACCTTACGCAGGTAGCGTTCGATTTGCAGTTTTTGGCTGTATGACCTAATTTTCGACATTGTTTGTATCCCATCGGGTTTGTGAAGTATTCTATGACAGAAAATTTGTACCAAGCGTTGTTTATGTTCTGAATAACAAGAAACAAGAGAACAAATAAGAACAGTCCGATTGTATCGAATGCTAGTTGATGACTGAATTTAAATTCGTTTATTGGTCACAATTCGTGAAATCCGCAAAGAAAAATTATTAAATTTAGATATTGATCATATATGATTATATCGATAGACCTAAGTGGTGGTAGAGCTGATAGTGGAGCCCTGAAAATTTTTTACCAGGGCTACGAGTCCTAAAAGTTTGAAAAGCCCTTTCTTAAACCGCTGTATCTTTTATAATGGTTGACCGATTTTAACGAAATTTGTACTGTTGTAAAGTAAATGAATGAAATTATTTTTTTTTATTTTACTTGCATTAAAAAAATTTTCTCTCATATACAAAAAACAAAATTTCATTTTTTTTAATGTCTGACAATTTTGAAGAACATATTTAAAAATTATCTTATTCCTAAATATTCCACATCAAAAAAAAAATGGGAAACATGTGAGTGATCGGGCCCTAGGCAAAGGCATATATCCCAAAAAAAACGGACGGAAAAACATTCTTAACGAAAACTGTCTTGGAAACCTAATTTAAAAGAACGTGTCAAAAATGCCTATAATGCCTTCTACGTATGTAGAAAGATGCTCAAGGTGCCTCGAACGCAGTGTGACATATTGGATATATGCCTCTGTAGTAAGTCCTATCCTATTGCACAAAGTGTTAGTCAGACCATCACAGTAACGGCACATAGAGATGTTAAATGATTTTAGGGCATTGCTCCTTTATTGAAATTTCAAGTTCGCTGTAGTTTTTGCAATAGCCTTTAATATTTTATTGCAGAAAATTAAACAACACAATATACAAAAACAAAAATGTAATTGTTTCCAATATACGTATAACACCTTACGACAAATTTGAACTTTTCCGTTCACACATGAGAAAATCATACATATGAGGCATTCTTTCTCAAACGTACCAGTTAAAAATTAAAAGTTATGGTAATGGCTTAATATTTTGGTAAATTATTATCCTATTTGAAAGTAATAAATTTCCAAAATATTAACTTATTAAAGAAAAAATGCTGTTCTTAAGAACTAAAATCGATAAAGTTTTGTCATAGTTATACATTTTTAAAAATATCAATGACACCTAACATGTAAAAACTTCCACCACCCCCTAATTTTTACAATTTTTTTTTGTAATAAGTTAATATTTTGTGAATTTATTACTTTTATATAGGATAATAATTTACCAAAATATTAAGCCAATCCCTTAACTTTTAATTTGTGACTGGAACATTTGAGGAAGAATGCCTCATATTCAGGAAGTATGAACTCAAATAACATACCCGTGTCTTCCAGTTTTTCTGGATCAAGTCATTCGCGGTTTTGAATCGCTTAAAAGTTTTACATAAATATTACGCCCAGAAAAATATTTTCAAAAAATATTTTCTTTATTCTAAAATCTTAACATTTTTGAACAGGTCTCCATTGACAACTACATCTTTTATAAAATATCACAAAAATAAATTATCTCTCGAAACAATTTACTTTTTGTGGTAAATTAAAACTCACTTTTTCGTTACAATTTTGCAACAATCCTACCTTTGGTACCAAAATCAGCTGCACACATGAGAAAACCCAACACATTGTGAAAGTAGGCCTAAAAATCAATTACCCGTGTCTCCGACTTTTTCTAGATCAAGTCATTTATTTTTTGAATTCGCATAATGGTATCAATTTGATATATTCGCGCAACAATATTTTGCACACATGAGAAAATCTTACATATTCAGGTAGTAAAACTTTTACTGAACTAGACATAACTCACAGTTTTCTAGATCAAGTCATTCGTGGTTTTAAATCGCTTAACAGTGTATAATAAACACTACTTTTACGTCGAGTTAATTTTTTGAACAAATTTGTTGCTTCTTTCGCTAAATGATGACATTTTTAAAGAAAGTCCGATTGGACACTATAAATGTGATCTAATGCCATAAAAAGAAGAGGTCTCTCAATACAATTTGTTTTTTATAGCAAAAGAATTCGCACTTTTTCGACAAAATTTCTCTGCGGTTAAATGGTTTGTACATTTTATAATAAAGAAAATTGTATGTATGTATGTTAGATCACCCATAAAATGTACGGAGGGTGCAAAAGTGTTTTTTTTTCGCTCCCCGCGCATTTTCGGATAGAGTAAAGGTAAAAAATAAGATCTGCAAAAAAAACCAGGAAATTTGTGAAGCGGTTTTAATATAAAGCTTCGAAAATAGACTTAAAAACATAATGATTTTTATCGATATACAACATTTAAAATAGAAGTTTTAACTTATTGGTATTTGAATATCATAATGTAAAATCAAAGACCGTAGATAATAGAAGATGCCTCATTTGAAAAAGCACCGGTGCAGTTAACATCACCGGTACTTCATATGGTGTGGATTTTGGGGAATTCTGTTAATTAACAGAGCCTGAGTTGAAATGAAATATTTTTGCCGGAGTAA